>OZ007506.1:16176605-16277890 GCA_963931865.1 Axinella damicornis | reverse complement strand
GCTCGGAGGTGGCAAAATCCAAGTTCCCACTGGCCAGAGCATCCCCGTACATCCCGTAGAGAAGGTTAGAGTCCAGAAACTCCTTGAACCGATTGAGAGCAAGACTGTGTTGGGGGAGGGAATGGAAGATCGTTGCTTGAAGTTGAAGACGGAACATAATTATTCTGATTTCATTTTGGGCACATGGATTCTGAAGCTAATCTAATTCTTATATACCTCACAAGACTTTGACACTTCTGGGCTAACTCAGCCAACCCCTATGTAAGTAAGTACAAAGTTAAGACAGTCAATTGAAACACTGCACATACATGTATCATCTATCATCACACAGTTAGTATTGGTAGTCATGTACGTACATTGACATGTACAGGACTTTGTATACTGGTACAGTTACAATGTACCTCCAGTATGGTGGCTCGTAGAGGAGTGACAAGCACACTGAACTTGGAGGTGTGCACGGTGAGCAGGGACGAGAGTCGCTGGAAGGCAGACTCCACCTCTGAGCAGTGTGCATGCATGGGTACAGAAAATGGAGGAGGGGCACCTCACATTACAGTACATGCATTATTACATATAAGCACACACCAAACGGTTTGCGAGAAATACAACACAGGAAGATATAATCTACTGGCAGTAGCTATCCATCATATCACCGCCTAACAGCAGAGTATATTGCAGAAAAAATCGGGGGGGGGGGGGGCAAAACTGAACAGAGAGAAAGTTTGGAGGGTGATTGACTAGTGCGCGGCAGTGCACCCCCCGTAAGTAACCCCACTAACAGGCATGGATACACTCCATAACTACGTTCAATGAGCACATATATACACTGATATACGTATTAGAGCTAGGTGAGGCCTATATAATGGCCATATCCCATACTGTACATACACTTCCGTTCTACATTCAATTCTCATCAGAGCATTTCAGTGACGTGGTCCACAATCCACCTCTTTTGCTAGCACACACATACACTCATAACCTTCACACATACACACATACACACATACACACTCTCACACACACACCTGTGTCCTCTTTGACAGCCCACACAAGCAGTTCCACAGCAATACTGATGACCTTGACAATGTGGAAAGCTCGCTCGTTTCCCCCCGAGACCGCCCCTGTGCTGAGATCATGAACCCCGGTAGTGATATGAGTCTCTGAGAGCTTCAACACTTTGATACGAACGGATGGGTCAAGATCTGTAAAGGACGAAGAGGGAGGGGTAGGAAAATGATTAGGAAGAAGACACTCACAGAGTTCCTCTGTGCTTGCATATTTGTGACCAGACCTACATGTAGCTGTCACTTCCTGGGCTAGGGTGAAATCTTCACGATCATATCCCCTAGGGGCCAACTTAACCATCCATGGGATACATGCACCTAAGCTGCCGCTGATGCTCATTTTCATCTTCTCCTATGGAATCTCCATCGCCCATTCAAACACACACAAAAAATAGAGGTTAGGAATATTAAATATGCACAACATACTATGCAACCATATCCAATAGTGCATAGTGACAATTGTATGAGGGCTTGTGAAGACCCTGTGAAGCCTGTCAACAGTAAAGTTTCTGGCTCATAATCATTAGATATATTTAAAGACATTTTCACTCGAGTCCATGACTATTTGAACTCTCACCCACTCACCATGACCGCAGGAGGTGATGGTATCCCTGAGCAGAGTGATGAGGGAGCACTGGAGGACAGGTCCCAGGAATTGATAGGGGTAGCCCAGCAGGTTGCTGGGCTGGTTATCAAACGGGTCACCGGAGGGGTTCAGCTCGTCCAGCTTAGCATCTACCACCTTGAGATTGGCAGGATTCAGGCCATCAACAATCTGCAAAGAAAACAGTTCAGAGAAACATTCCATTAATCGAAAATAAGCCTATCAATACATTAAGATTTTAACTGGTGTGAGTGCGTTACGGAAGTGGGATGTTCGCGGGGCGGGACTAGACTCGACTCGACTCGACTACTGCACTAGTGATGCATGCGACCTCTGAACCTTGAACTCCACAAAGAATGCCCAAGAATGTATCAGCTGGAACCTTCCTGCAGAACAGGGCTAGCACAGTAGCACGCAATCGGGGAGCAGCAGCTGAAGTGGATGCGATCGGGGAGCAGCAGCTGAAGTGGATGCAATCAGGGAGCAGCAACTGAAGCAGACACAATCGGGGAGCAGCAGCTGAAGTGGATGCAATCAGGGCCTGGGAGCAGGTATAAACCTGGCGAGGGACTGCTAATAGGCGAATTAGGAAGTAGCTGAGCGAGCTCACCAGGCTAATCAGCGTCTTTACTCCCTCGGCTCCGAAACTCCACTCCTCCAAGCTCTCTCCCTCCCCCGGTTTCCGCTTCCACTTCTTGCCACCACCGGTGTAGTCTCCACTCTCAAACAGATGCCAAAAGGCTTCCCTCCTGGTCATGGAAGTCCCCTGCAGAGCTCTCACCAGACCCAGCAGTGCAGGCACCACCACGAGACAAAGTTCGTCTGAGGAAATGAAACAGAGCAGGAAGGGAATAGAGGGGAAAGCAAATAATACAAGGGATGTACACCTACGAAATCTCACATTTACTTTCACGGCTGATTATTCCATATTGATGAATTATACACAGGACTATGATCATTTGAAAGAACCCTGCAAGAATCGCAATGAGTGTCCAGTAAGCGTTCATCGGTGATCATGAATTGATCCATTGATCACGAATTGAGCATGTGCATGCCATAAGAACCTCCCTGGGACTCCCACAGGAAAAACGGGTTTCTTTGGGAGCCTGGGGGGTATTCAACCCCCCCACCTTGAAAATGTTCCCCCCCCCCCCCCCCCCCTTGAGATTTCAAACCCAGACCCCCTAAATGGCGCTCTGTCGTGCACTATTCAATCACCCCCACCCAAAACTTTCTCTATGTTCCGTTTCGCCCCTCCCCTTGTGAAATAAACCGTGCGTGTCATAAACGAAAGCGTACCCCCCCCCCCCCCCCCCCCCCCCCCCAATACACACACACACACACATACACAAACAGATAGTACCTGGTTTATCATTGAGAGTGTCTGCGAACTGCGTCGAGTAACTCTTAAACAATTCCAGCAAGGTACGCGCAATCTGAAACAAGATTGAGCACAATACCTGTGTTACTACTGATCACTACTGGACAGGCTCCACCTGTTGCTTCTGTGTAATAGCTAGCCTCGTTCCCAGGCCATCAGGAACGGCCTGGGAACGAGGCTATGTAACAGCATGATGAAGACAACTAGCATATACATACATGTATTATATTCCATGCATAGTTATGGCAAATCTCAAGATTGCAAATTGAGAATCTGGAACATGCGTACCAATCTCGCGATTGCATCCCCAATCTTGCAGTGTCACGGAACACTAGTGTACTATATATCAGGCACGCCCATACAAAAGCACTTGCTTGTAAGTGTGTTACAAGATTCAGGAGTCTACCATACGTAGTTATCCAGGATCAGCACTTACGTCCGGTCGGTACTTTTCACTCGTAGCAGCAACATTGCTCAGGATCACCCCGAGCTTGTAGCAGAACTGCTCCACAACAAGACCCTCTGCAGGTTAGGTACAGATCACATACGGGTCACAAGGGATGCATCCGGTTTAGATCGCGACAGCCCAAGGGCATGAAGCGCCCAAGGGGTGGAGCGATTCAAACTGAGTAAACACGTTGTAATTAATTTATGTCATTGTTACCAAGCAACTCAGTTATGTCAAACAGTTTCTAACTTTCTAGGCAACTGTATAGCAATGTGACGTCAAACAACTGAAGGTGTTTGGTACCAAGTCCTTTCAACCACTGCTAAAGCCTCCACAGCTCCTGGCCATGGATATCCCATCAAACAACTGAATCCTCACACGGCAAAATCAAGCTGTGATGCAAATGATTACAACATAGTGGGAATAGTTGGTGAGAATTTCATTCTCAGGTCAGTATTTGATCGCTTGGAGTATGCTAGGCTCGGTCCCAGGTTCCCTGTATTTTTAGAAGAGAGCCTGGGACAAGGCTAGGAGTATATATGCTAAATTTAGCAGGTACACTACACTACAGGCATTTCTACCAGTTCTGATTATGCTCAGCCACAAACACGAGGGGGGATGCTGCAGCCTCGTTCCCAGGCCTTCTCACCCCAGCTAGCGTTTGTCACTTGCAGTACTACTGCAAGCGACAAACGCTGGGATGAGAAGGCCTGGGAACGAGGCTAGGGATGCTGGCCCAGGGAGAGAGTGGAGCTCATAATTGACTTGGGGAGATCGAGTCCACAGTTAACCTACCGTTCTCTATTCACAAAGTCAGGCATCCAGTAACAAACAAGGGTTTAGGCCATACGGATGGAGTTCTTCCTGGGGTAAGTGGTATGTGAGACGAGGAGTTTATGACAGTTAACGAGGATCCACGGCAACTGTTCAATCTCAACTGCAAGTGGTACTTTGAAGGTTGGGGGGGAGGGGGGAGGAGAGGGGGGGGAGGGGGGAGGGGGGCTCTTTTGCTGGTCGGTGCACCTTATAGTATATATCTGGCGGTGGGTACAGCATTACTCATCAAGATGATCACCAGCCAGACGTAGTGCAAGTACTTCTATCCTAGCCACTTGGGGCTCTACAAAGTAATGGACAACCAATCCTGGAATGCCATTAGTCTATCCTTCTACTGAACAGTGGTTGCTTGTGTAGCCTCGTTCCCAGGATGCGTGCATGGGTGTGGCCTGGGAACAAGGCTACACAAGCAAGTGGCCTGGGAACGAGGCTACTGTTTGCACATCATGTACACTGGCTGTTCTTACTATATCCTGGACGCAAATTACACTGAACCGAACGCTATAGGACATGGCAGCTCATCACCTTTCTTGGCAGCAACTTGAGCATTCTGAATCCATTTGGCCTTCGGCAAGGCCTTGGTCAACTCAAGCAGGTAGCCCACTACCGCTTCATCATAGATCTACAGAGGATAAAAACAGCGTATCAACATTACCTGTTAAAAAAAGGGCCTCAGACAATGAAGTTGCATAGGATAGCCTCCCTCCCAGGCTCCTCCCCAGCATTTTGCCACATACTGTACAAAAAATCGGCCACTTAGGCTTTCCTTGCCCAGATCATACAACAGGCATCCTGCATATATAGTATACAGTCCGACTAACTACTCTTTATGATCCCCGAGTTCTGGTATTTAGAGAGATTTACCATGATCCTAGAATGTCCTGTCATCCCATAAACTAAAGGCAGCTAGTGGCTACTGGTCTGACAGGAAGTACATACTTTAAGTATAGGCAATGGATGTGCATCCGCATTCAGGACTAGCCCTGGCCCTAACCATTGACCTACTTCCTACCAGACCAATAATAACTTTGAAGGCTCTAGAATCATCCCATCCCAACACGGAAATGAGGCAAGCTCTACATCACACTACGTAACACAAACATTAAGGGACTCCAACGGCAGACCTGGGAATTGAGAACATACCACAGCAGTAATAGCGTGGACGCTTGATGGCCAAGTGGTTGAAGTGCTGGACTATGGACTTACGTAGAGGTCCCTTCAGCACAACTATCTGCAGAAGAGGTTTACCTTTGTGCCCTCCTTCGGAGGGGACTGTCACGTTTAATTTGGACCCCCCTTAAAATTGGTTCCCCCCAGAACTAATTTTTCTGAAATTATTGGACCCCCCCCCCCCCCCCCCTTAAAAATTTGTTCCCCTCTGACGTCGTTTCAAAGGAGGAGGTTGAATCCAAGTACCTAGAGGTGGCAGGTCGTGTGATGCAGAAAATGGGCCATTTCTATGGTTCTGAGCAACCACGTCAAGACACCTTTTTTGACGAAGTAAAAGGCATTTTTCCAAAGTACATTCCAGAGCAACGTCAGGGAGCTAAAACCGATGCTCCGATCAAAGTGTCGATAAATGGTCGTGACTACACACTTGCTAACTGGGAGTTCAAGAATGAAATGAAGGGTATTTCTTCAGAGTCGAACGTACAGAACATTGGATATTTTATCCACCTTCAATCCAGGAGTGGCGTACTCCAATGCTGTTGATCACCGTAGTAGGGTTGTCATTACTTACAGGTGTTTGGCTCAGCTTAAAACGGAGCAGGCAGAATTAGCGTTGATCCATTGTGTAGTCCGGTGTCCCTTCTGTTTGTAAGCTGCGATCCCGTGGGTGGTGTTGAAAAGACAGCACGTTTTTGCTGCTATAGACGCTGCATGGAAAAAACTAGAAGAGCATTATCAAACTTCAGAGGAAGAGAGAATGAAATACTCTAAAAGGGCCATACTTCCGTGATTGCAATCTTGGCATGTGGACAATACACTGGAGAATAAGTGGTTATATGAAGCCACCACAGTGAACACGTTGTTGTCAAGTTTGTACGATACTGCAATGGAGATGACGTTCATCAGTATTCGAGGACTAGCGCCAAAGCTTCAAGTTGTGACCCTTCCCGGTAATTGGCGTGCCATGATCATGGAGAAAGTAGATGGTAAGCAGTTTGCAGAGGAGGACCTCGAGGTGGTTAGACCAAAATTGCTTGAACTTCAGGCCGCGTTGAAGGAGCAAAAGTTTGTACATGGTGATTTACGTCCGCAGAACATTATGGTGTCATCCGAAAAAAGGAGTGACTGTTGTGGATTTCGAGTAAGTGGATCCGCAACGTACCCCAAAGAAATAAATCTGTCCCCAGAGTGCAAGTGGCATGAGGATGTCGAATGTGGAGGAGTAATTTATCATGAGCATGATGACTTTGAAACTACTTGGCTTGAAGCTTGCTGACTTTGAAAGTTAGTTATAGACCTGGCTGTTGCCCAGTACTGTAAAGCATGTATGTAGTGGTTTTACTTGTTACTAAAGAACACGCCCCTCTTACTAGAACAACATGTGACCTGCCAGAGAGATTCTTCAGTGTGTGTGTGTGTGTGTGTGTGCGTGCGTGTGTACATTATGATACTGAGAACCATCATGATGGACCAACCAGGAAATTATTACTGGGAACAACGCTAATCTTTCACCATTCATCACAATGTATGACCTCAATTATGTGTCACACTAGCTGTCAGATATGACGGCTAGTGTAGCAGCTGCCCACAGCAACCTGTGGGGATGAGGCTGTATGTCCACACACCCAAGAGCAGTGTAGTGATGCCAAGTTATATTCCACCAGTAATCTGTTCACCATTCATCACAATGTACGACCTCGATTGTGTGTGTCACACCGTCAGATATGATGACTAGTGTAGCAGCTGCCCACAGCACCCACCTTCCTTGTGCAACCCCTTGGGATCACCACCGGCACTGCACACACCCCTCATTCGCTCTTCCCATCTCAGTCATGTCCGGATCTCAAAGACAGCTCTCCCTCATCTCAGTCCACTTCTCCCACATCTCCAGCTGTACTCTCACCTACATCCAACTCTCATAATCAGTGGTTTACCAAGCAACGAAGCCAGCGATCTCCCAAGCCCAGCGATCATCACACATCTTCACCCTCGAATCGAAAACGTTCACCAGCCAGCGATCTTCCGGAGATTCGTTACCTGCGTAGAATCGATTGCAACGATAATATTGATCGCATAAAGCAATCCCTCACCAAGCCTAAGATCCGCATTGATGATTGTTTCATCGAACAGACTGTACGTACCCCAGGAGCACTTCAAGGGTCAGTTCAAATTCGTGCGAATCATACTCCTCAACCAGAAACGTGCCGATGAGTTTGCCTCTGCACTCAAATCTGATCCCACCCTAACATGGAAGCTTGCCCGAAAGCAACCGCGATGATCTCAAAAAGTCCGAAGACCGCTCCCATTACTCCTCATGCGGCCCGTGAGACCAACCTTGCAAATTCTACCGGATAGATCCGCCTTGGTATCAACAAGCCCATATATATACATATATAAAAATATAATATATTACTTCTCTCCCGCACTCCCCAATTCCTGTCTGCATGCCCGTCTTCTTATGTTTCCCTGTATTCCATATGGACTGAAGTTCCTCTATATATCTAAGTCTTCGTTTAATGTACTGTGCCGTTTCCGTTTACTTCATTTATCGTTATTGGTGTGTTTTTGTAAATTCACATGTCTCATAAGCTCTCATGAGCTGGCTGCTCCTGGCAGGTGACAAAAAAGTTTGATTGATTGATCGAGGGGCAACCGCACTCCTGGTAGCCGTTGCAACACCGCGCGCGATCGCCTCGCCGTAGTGAAGCTAATTATTGCAATTCGTTCCAATTAATGCACATTCCACGTGGCTCAGTCGATCGCGAGCAATGGCGACCAAAAGGAAGACAAGACATTATTACAGCACTCACAACTAAGCCAGCACGGTGAGTTATGGCATGCAAGCGTCAGTGAACGACAGCGATCACGGCCGTGTGGTCAGAATCTTCGTGTGGCTTTCCTAAGAACGGTACTGCCACCGGAAGTCGAAGAGAGCGCTCGAGCAATGGCGGCCAACGGCGAGATAAAAGCGCTCATATCTCTACCACCGAGGTGAGTTTCAGCACAATTATTTTGATTTTGTGTCACTGCATCATAGCGATCACGACGGTGTAGTCAGAATCTTGTAGGCCATTCCGAAGTAGTCAAACGTTTATTATTTAGTTTAGATTAGTTTAGATTAGTTTAGATTACGAGGGGCAACCGCACTCCTGGTAGGCGCGTTGGAAACGGTTGCCACTCGCTGGACTCGCAACCGTTCGGTATTGCAGCTCATTCCAATTAACACACATGTCACGTGATGACCATGCTCAGTCGTCGATCGATATGTCGAGTCAGCAATGGCGTCCATAAGTAAGACAAGAGCTTATTACAGTGCTAACAACTTCGCCAGCACGGTGAGTTTTGGCATGTAAGCGTCAGTCAACGATAGCGATCACGGCTGTGTGGTCAGAATCTTTGTGGGGCCTTCATAAGACTGTACTGGCAACCAATGTCGAAGAGAGCGATCGAGCAATGGCGGCCGACGGTATGACAAAAGCGCTTGTATCTCTGCCACCAAGGTGAGTTACAGCACAATTATTTTGATTTTGTGTCACTGCATCATAGCGATCACGACAGTGCAGTCAGAATCTTTGTAGGCCATTCGGAAGTAGTCAAACGTTTATTATTTAGATTATTTCGAGGGGCAACCGCACTCCTGGTAGCCGTTTGCAACCCCGGTTGCGACTCGCCGTAGCGAAACTAAAATTGCAATTCGTTCCAATTAACGCACAGGCCACGTGGCAACCACGCTCAGTCGATCGCGAGCAATGGCGACCAAAAGGACGACAAGAAATTATTACAGCACTCACAACTTAGCCAGCACGGTGAGTTTTGGCATGTAAGCGTCAGTGAACGACAGTGATCACGGCCGTGTGGTCAGAATCTTCGTGTGCCTTTCCAAAGAACGGTACTGCCACCGAAAGTCGAAGAGAGCGCTTGAGCAATGGCGGCCAACGGCGAGACAAAAGAGTTCCTATCTCCACCACCAAGGTGAGTTTCAGCACAATTATTTTGATTTTGTGTCACTGCATCATAGCGATCACGACGGTGTAGTCAGAATCTTTGTAGGCCATTCGGAAGTAGTCAAACGTTTATTATTTAGATTATTTAGTTTAGGTTAGATTATTTAGATTACGCGGCACTTTATTTCCTATACCAGGAGGGTAACGAGGGGCAACCGCACTCCTGGTAGCCGCAGTTAAACCGTAGCACAAGCTAAGTGTGACAGTTCGTTCCAATTATCACACATGACGTGAGTACCATGATAGCTATATATAGATAGGGAATTATTTAGAGTGCTCTGAAGTACCGAATAAAACCGCGTTGCAACCCCGGTTGCGCAAGCTAAGTATTGCAAATCGTTCTAATTAACGCACATGCCACGTGGCAACCACGCTCAGTCGTCGCGAGCAATGGCGACCAAAAGGAAGACATGACATTATTACAGCACTCACAACTTACCCAGCACGGTGAGTTTTGGCATGTAAGCGACAGTGATCACGGCTGTGGGGCCTTCGTAAGACTGTACTGGCAACGAACTTCGAAGAGAGCGATCGAGCAATGGCGACCGACGGCACGACAAAAGCATTTGTATCTCTACCACCATTGTGAGTTTCAGCACCAAAATTGTGCGGTTGGGTTGCTGCATGGTAGCGATCAAGACGGTGTAGTCAGAATCTCTGTAGGCCATTCCGAACGAGTTATTTATTATTTATTATTTATTCGAGGGGCAACCGCACTCCTGGTAGCCGTTGCAATCCCGCGTTGCCTCGCCGTACCGCACGCGCAAGCTGCAATTCGTTCCAATTAACGCACATGCCACGTGGCAACCACGCTCAGTCGATCGCGAGCAATGGCGACCAAAAGGAAGACATTATTACAGCACTCACAACTTAGCCAGCACGGTGAGTTTCGGCATGTAAGCGTCAGTGAACGACAGCGATCACGGCCGTGTGGTCAGAATCTTCGTGTGCCTTTCCTAAGAACGGTACTGCCACCGGAAGTCGAAGAGAGCGCTCGAGCAATGGTGGCCAACGGCGAGACAAAAGCGTTCATATCTCTACCACCAAAGTGAGTTTCAGCGCAATTACTTTGATTTTGTGTCACTGCATCATAGCGATCACGACGGTGTAGTCAGAATCTTTGTAGGCCATTCGGAAATAGTCAAACGTTTATTACATTATTTAGAATTGATTATTTAGATTACATTACGCGGCACAATTTTTCCCCTACCAGGAGTGTAATTACGCGGCACAATTTTTCCCCTACCAGGAGTGTAACGAGGGGCAACCGCACTCCTGGTAGCCGCGTTGGAAACGGTTGCCACTCGCTGGACTCGCAACCGTTCGGTATTGCAGCTCATTCCAATTAACGCACATGTCACGTGAGGACCATGCTCGTCGTCGATCGATATGTCGAGTCAGCAATGGCGTCCATAAGTAAGACAAGAGCTTATTACAGTGCTAACAACTTCGCCAGCACGGTGAGTTTTGGCATGTAAGCGTCAGTCAACGATAGCGATCACGGCTGTGTAGTCAGAATCTTTGTGGGGCCTTCATAAGACTGTACTGGCAACCAACGTCGAAGAGAGCGATCGAGCAATGGCGGCCGACGGTATGACAAAAGCGCTTGTATCTCTGCCACCAAGGTGAGTTACAGCACAATTATTTTGATTTTGTGTCACTGCATCATAGCGATCACGACAGTGTAGTCAGAATCTTTGTAGGCCATTCGGAAGTAGTCAAACGTTTATTATTTAGATTACATTACGCGGCACAATTTTTCCTATACCAGGAGTGTAACATTACGCGGCACAATTTTTCCCCTACCAGGAGTGTAATGATTGATTGCATTGATCTCCTTCAGCTTCTGCTTAATAGCTACTGTGAGATGAGCTGAGAACGAGTCAAGAACTAGTAATGCTCGGCATCCTTCTGTGGCGGGTTCCCAAACTAGCTAAGTAAGGTAACGGAGGGGGTTTCCGGACAGTAGGGGGTTTCCGGACACGGCCCCAGCTTTCGCTCTCTAGAAGCAGTTTTTGCTAACAACTGCACAGCGTTGGAAAGTTCGAAGGTAGGGTATGCATTCGCACTTACCATAATTCGGAAGAACTGCTAACGGAGCGAATGTGAGGGGCATGAAGTGCGTGTCCGGAATCAAAAGACTGTCCGGAAACCCCCTCCGTTACCTTACCTTGAAAAATTAGTTCCACCTACGTGTACGTATAATATGCGCACTTGCAACTTGACAGAAGCTGTTGCTTAGCCTACTGTTTGTCTGTACAAGTAGTTGGCGACTGCTTGGCCGTTAAGGACTGTGATATCCACGCTACTGCAGCATCAGCAACTCTCATGATGTGTTTGGATGCTACTGCACAGCGAGATTATTTCAGTTGCGTTCCAACCTCTGCAGGTGAATGAGTGCTTGCTCTCGATGGTAGCTTGGATGGATAAACAGCCGCCCAGTTCACGTTACTTGTTGCGAAAGCTCAGGCACTGTAGTTGTACTGCAAATCAGGTAAACATGAGGCAGAGCTCTGTGCGCTCTTGATCTTTGATCTATTATACGGTGACGTCATTATGACAACACCGCCCGCCCGCTTCAAGCTTCACAGCTAGCTACAACATTCAGTTGCTTTGCACAGCCCTATACAACTGGGGGTCCATATATTTCAGCAGAATGCGTTCCAGGGGATTCGCATATTTCAACAATAATAAGGCTTTGAAACATAATGGAACCATGGGGGGTCCTCAAGGGGTCCATATATTTCGGTATATTTCATAAAAATTAGTTCCAGGGGGTCAATTAATTTCTGAAAAACTAGAGGTGTTCATAGAACACATACCCCGCCCCGCGCTGAACGTCTACAGGCCAGGATGCATGCAGTGCAGCTACATCCCTGCCGATGCGCATCGAACAGGGCGGCTATCACGTATACTGTGTTCGTGTATGGCCATATCGGTGTGGGAGTGACTGCTTACCATAATATTATATACTATTGTGAAGCTGGAGAGGTGGCGCCAAACGTTACGAATAATAGGAAATAGCTGGAAAAAACAGCCGAAACAATAGCCATGATGTCTGTGAAGTACATAGATCGTGAGAAAACACTGTATCCTAGCGGTCACCTGAAATTTCCAAGTCCACTGTGTGTCCTGTTCTTGATGGGACTCTGAGGTCACGAAGAGGTGGAGCCAATGTTTGAATAGTTATGAAAAGTAGGAAATAGCCGAAATGCACCGAAACGAGGCGCCTTGACTTCAGTCAGGTACACATAGAGCAGGGTTTTTTTGCTATTTGCTATTGTTTGACTCCCTTTCGAGGGTCTATGTGGCGAGATTTCAATTTTTTTTCGCCTGACAGACAAAACCGATTGCTTAACCCCGCTTCGTGTATGCGCGCGCGGGGTAATTAGTTCCAGGGGGTCCATTTTAGGGGGGGTCCAAATTCAATATGACAGGACATTAAGCCGTTGGTCCCAGGGAACCTGGTGCCTCTCCAGGTCTTTGTTAGCCACTATTGTGGTAAACCTTAGTCTAGCTGCTAGCCCTCCTCTCCTCCCCATTTATGAAGGAACGGAGAGTAGGGTCTAGCAGCTAGACTAGGTAAACCACTCAGGGTAACAGAAACAAATAGAATGACAGCTGCTACCTTAAGCCTCGTTTTGACTGCAAAGAGTCCAAGTGCCACAACTGCACAGAGACCTCGGTCATGCAGTACGCAGCTAGGTTCCTCCCCAGCAGAAACAGGAGGACAGTAGCCCAGCAGCTTCTGCACCTGGGGGTACAACAAAACAGGCAGCACAAATTATGAAGGAAAGAGACGATAGATAGATAGATAGATAGATAGATTGATAGATAGATAGATAGATGGATATCGATCTATCTAATGAAGGGAAGACACGAGGGAGGGTGAGGGAAAGGAGGGTGAGTGAGAAAGGAGGGGAGAGGAAGTGAAGAGACGTAAGGGAAAGTCACAGTCGACCACAGTATAAGTGCTTGGGCTAAAGCTTACTTTTTCCCCCGGCACCTCGGCGCTTGCCGCAAGAGCTCCAGCGAAGCTATTCAGGCAGGTAGCATGAAACGATCTGACGCTCCCTAGCCACGCCATGACCACGTTGCAAGGGCGAGAGCGGGGAAGTCACGAATCAACTTATTATCAAGCACCGTTTTGTCCTTTGAACCTTACGCAAACCACACCCCAATCAATTAAAAGTCTAGCAGTGTGGGCGTGGCATCCTGGATCCAAGTCACATGAAGTCAGTTCATCGACGTACTTCAAGAGTCTGACGATTCTGAGCGACGAACTGGAATCATGCCGGTTGTGGTAGTAGGTGGATGCTGTTCTCGTAGTTGCGACCGCTGCAAGAGTGGCATAAAAAAGCACTGGTGAGCTATAGATTGAACTAAGAGGTATGAGTATGTGTACTACCATGACCTGGTCACCAGAACACCAGTGTCACACTAGTGTTCGGATACATCGCACTTGAATCAATGTATGCACGTTCGAGTTGAAGTCAGACTGACTGACCGGGGTCATGACAGCCACAGTGTCAGTATAGCAGACCCTTTGTAAGAGGATGGAGGGTCAGAGCGTATGCCTATGTTTAAGTTGTCCGCACATTATACAGAGTGCAGTTGGAGAGCTAGTTAGTGATCACTGGTGATACTATGATCGCCATTGACCAGCTCACTGCTCTCTTCATACACTTGGGACACCATAGCCAATGATAGCGATGCATATCTAGTCAGTAGCGACACTGAAATCTGGTGAGATACAGTGATGTCATTTACAATCAACAAATCTGATTGGTCGTGCCAGCATTACGGGCATGGGGACAAATCAAATGTAGGAACATGCCCAGACCGTGCCAAGTGCCTAGGGTGTGTGCAGTGTGTGTACGTCCCAGCTCAGGGTGCTGGGATTACAGAACGTTCCATCCCATTTTGAGAAAGGACTTTCAAGGAGAGAGGTATTCCCAGTTGATTATACAGATGCAGCTGTGCCATAGAAATATGGAGCTGTTCCATTCCCATTCCGTATTTTTTCAGTGATTACTCATGTTCTTCTCGCTGTGTTATTCAGCACAAAAAATGTATAAAGATCGTCCTATTTCTTGTATGCTCGTACGTAATCGTGTTTTACACATTGCCTTTATGTTGGTCTGGAGGATGCATGCGATGTACGTTAGCAGATGTCTTGTTCTTGTTCTACGGCATACTCATTGATGTGCTAACAACTGCACACAACAATGGAATCACATGACAGAACACCTCCAGACCACCCTGCTATTGATTTTCTGTGTAGCACGTACAACATGTACATTGTACATCTTTAGGAGTGGTGCTTTGTACTGGCCAAGAAGCTTGTCCTGTGAATCATCTATGAGAGCGATCGATGACTCACTGATATAGCAGTGAATCAAGACTCAAAGATGTACTGTATAGAGACTTGTATGAGTGACACCCTGAGCTGCCCTTGCTTGTATATGTGGGTGGTTCGAGTAAAAAGCTGAACCTTAAATAAAAAATCAATTTTTATAGCCTCAGAGACAAAGGAATACAAATGGCTGTCCTCACCTGTGAATGTGCAGCTACGTAGTTAACTTTTGCTGTTAGCTTGCATATATATAATCAGTGCACAAAGACAGAAAGCCACACCCACCTTAATTGACTGGAATATGAATATCATTAACCCTTTAACCACCGAATTCTTCCCACCAAGACAACACATTTTCATGCATTCAGCACACACCACCTTCGTACTCCTCTCCCACAGCATTCGCTCCTCAGCGGCCAGACTTGGTGGGGCTCGCACACATGGAGAGACCCCTCTGGCAATACTGTTAATGATATTCATGACCCCCCACAAGCCCAGCAATCGGAGGTCAAAGGTGGATGTCAGCTGGATTTTCACCCAGCTTTTCCCTGAACTTGGGCCAGATCTGACTGATGGCACACCTTACACCACCAATCTGCATGTTTTCTTGAGGTCCTGGGTGGTGGCAATGAAAATAAAAAATCCTCGGTCAATGAATCTCATTAAAATCGAAGAGGGGGCTGCCGTACCCCCCCCCCCCCCCCCCCCCCCCACTTCTACATTTAGTGGGGGATGCGCGCCGAAATCTGACCAAATTTTGGGTTCATCTCTCAAAGTTGTCCCTAGGCCCTCTGAAGCCTTTTTGGTCTCTTTTTGGACTGACGAGAAGCCCTACAAGTGCATAGGGTCTAAATGACGTGGGCTTAAAGGGTTAAGGTACAGTTTTTACTTAAACCACCCACATATACTGTGTTCTATTTCATTTTTTGACAGGCGTGTTCTGGTTGCTCTGGTACTCGGTCAGTTTCTCTCGTTGATGTTATGTGGAACAGGTGTGACAAGTGCACTGCTGGCACAACATTTCTCAATAAGCGTACCAACATCGCAGGCGTTCATCAACTACGTCATGCTGGGACTAGTCTATGGAGTATGGCTGGCATTCAGTAGGAAGAACTTCCCAACTATACTGAAGGAGAACTGGTGGAAGTACGTCATTGTAGGCGTAATGGATGTCGAAGCAAACTATCTGGTGATCCTAGCCTACAAGTACACCACTATCACAAGTATACAGGTTAGCCCATTTTCTCAAACATTGGAAGTAAGACAAATGACTACATTTCATTTGTGCCGTCTTACTGCATGGAACACAGCGATCCATGCAGGCAGCCTGGGGTGATGTAAATAGTATGTACAAGCACAAGCTGAAGCGGAGTGCTTTGTATACTTGACTATTTTCCTACCTGAATGCTCTGTATTAAGCACTGCATTGAGTAGCTAAGTGCTTTAAACACAGACTTTCAACAGCAGTGAACCTTGCTTGAACTGTGCAGAACATTCTTTGTACATATCAGAGCATGCATTGAACTAGGTGGGGCATTGTGGAACACTAGCATTATATAATACCTTTGCCTTCAGAAAATTAAAACTACAGATTTATACTCAGTCTGCTTGCTATGGAGTATCTTGATGGCCTTCAGCAGCTTGGGTCATTACCGGGTTTGGAACATTTCTGCTGTCACTTGATTGGCACACCTGAGTAATGGTCACGTATGAAAGGCTAGTGATCTAGTAAGTTAAACTCTCACACGTTGCAGAACGGGCTTGCTTGACCCAGATTCATGTAGAAACACTACGGTGCCATATGTTGATTTGGCGAGCAGTACTATGATGTTTGAACTTCACGTGTCTTTGATGCCACATAGAGGCAGTACGAAAAAATTGTATCTGTTCGTTATGTCCAAACTCCTAATATGTATGTTAACCCACTGAATGGTGATATTGTTATTACCTCTCCCTACCTACCTTCCCTCTCTCTCCCTCCTTCCTTCCCTCCCCTCCCTCCCTCCCCTCTCTCCCGTCCTCCTCCCTCCTTCTTTCCTCCTCCCCCTCCCTCCCTTCCCCTCCCCCTTCCCTCCTCCTCCCTCACTCCCCCCTCTCCCCCTCAATCCCCCTCCCCCATCTCCCCTTCCCCTCCCCCTCGCCCCCTCCCCCCTCCCTCCCTCCTTCCATCCCTCCCCATAGCTACTGGACAGCTTCACCATAGCCTGTGTGATGGTCCTCTCCTTTATCTTCCTAAGAGTCCGCTACAAGGTCATCAACTTTATGGGTGTGGTGCTGTCTCTCATTGGCATTATCACCCTAGTGCTTGCAGACCTAGAAGGATCACGACAATCCGGAGGTAAAGTTGCACGTTGTCTCTAGCCTCGTTCCCAGGCCTGTGCTGTTTTAGTTGCATGAAGAACGGTGGCCGAAAACAGCACAGGGCCTGGGAACGAGGCTACGTTGCCTCAGTAAATGTTGTTCTGATGATGTCGCAGGAGTCCTCTTCCTGAAGTGCTATTGAAGTATGCCCTACTACATGCTTATACCTGCATATCTAGCCTCGTTCCCAAGTCTTCCCTAATTTTTTGTTCTTCAGTTTGCGTTGATGGATAATACACGGAAATGGAGGAGCGGGAAAGAGCTGGGAGCATTCATCACATGCATGATGTCAGGTAGACACGACGTGGACATGAGGGGCTGGAGTGGGGCCCACAGTTGTTTCAACAGGTCCTGGATTAGTTCATCATCCAGTCGGCTTGGTTTGAGTGCTCTGTGGCTAGTCGAGACTCCAGACGCTCTACACAACTCCACCCAGCCAGTGTTTAGTGGTTGGGCTCCACGAACCCCCACACCCATCTGATGTCATTCACGTGACAAATGCTCCCAGTCATTCCCCATTGTTCACTGCTCTTCTACTTCCATGTATTAAGTTGGGTGTGGCTAAAATATATTCTGCAATTGCTTGGCCCTAGTGTACACTTGAGGTGTTCAATGCTTGATGCACTGTCATAGTGAGTCATTCTACGCTACATGTACATGGAGACTGCACCATAGAGTCCTGACCCCCCTGGTGCACGATCATCCTGGGGATTTTTATTGCCATCTACATCGAAGCTGACTCCTCGGTTACCAGGGCACAATGAGAAGCAATCTAGTTCCTCACCAATGGCAGCTTCCAAATGTATTCCTACAGAAATTTCCCACTCTACGGTACGATACTAGTCACACTCCTAGCTTGAGAAATCGCAGGGTAGTTTGCTGGAGTAGTAACACTGCGCAAATTTTACTGCTACCCACGTATATTGCCTTCATAGCCTCAGATCCGCTGAAGGGGGACCTGTTATGCCTTGGAGGGGCCGCGCTGTATGCCATTAGCAATGTGGCCCAGGAGTTCCTGGTGAAGAACCACTCCATAACGGAGTACCTTGGACTAATTGGAGTGTCAGGAAGTGTCGTGTCTGGAATACAACTGTAAGTTGCACATCTTGTCTCGTAGCTTAGTACCTGCTCACTAGTACAACTGGTAGCCATCAGTGCCGGTGTTTCATTTGGGGGGGGGGGGGGGGGGCATTTGTCCCCCCTTCAGTCTTTGCACAAACTCATGCCTCCCCCCCCTTACTTGGTGCGATACAATTGATGTACGGCATGTATAATAGCACAATTTGTCTACGTAGTATTGAGTTGTAACTTGTAGGGAGATGTTGGAAAGAAACCACTTACTATGGAGACCATTTAAGGTAGGAAACACGGCATCGGCGAAATCGCGCAATTTTGCTCATGAATAATTAATGAGATGACATCACTCGCATACAGTTATTTAGAGTTATTGATCTGTTTACGTTTTCCCATGGCGGCAACCGGAATAAACAAGGGGGGCTTCTCTCTTTGATGCGGCTAGCGGCCCTTTCGAGTTTCAAATCGGTACTCTGATGTGGCCGTGCGGTACTTTGAAGATTTGTTTGAACACTCTTTTTTTTTTTTTTTTTTTTTTTTTTAAGTAAGAAGCTATTCTAGCTGATTGAATGTGGCGATGGGCTATCTGTGTGTGAATAGCTAGGTGGAGTGAGCAGGAATGTTTGTGGGTCTGCTGAAGTGGCCGAAGAACAGCCTGGAAAGTGAACAGCCTCCGACAGCTCCCTGGCCAAGGTACTCTAGAGAGTTGACCTTTCGGCATTACAGGCCCCGCCCATTTTCGTGTTAGGGCGAATTTGGCTGGTTTGGTAGCTGGACTGGGCTGGTGAGAGGGAGTAGATGTGTGGCCAAAACTCGGTAACCGAGAGGTGAACGTGGAAAAGCATCCCTATTTTTGCAGGGGGTAGGTTGACCTTTTGGAAACTGGCCTTGGCTTGAGTCGGTTTTAGTTGGTGTGCGTGGAATTTTTTTTGAAAGCCTAGGGTAGCCAAACCTCTGTTTTGAGGGTGGCAGTGAGTTTTGGGCTGTAGCCTGCAAGTGAGGAGAGCAGGTGGTAAATCCATCCGTAGTTTTGGGGCCTGTTTTGTGTGTGTATTGATGATGGGGTCAGAGTGTGGGTGGGGCCTTGGAGAGGGTCCAAATTTTCAGTTTCGTAGAGGGCCTTAAAATTGAGTTTTAGGGCATTTTCAAGCAGAGGGAGCAGTTTGATGCAAAGTATTGCTGAAACTTGTGTACGCTTTGATGCTGCCCATTTATCCATCAACTTGGTTTCGGAGATCGCGGTACCCATGTTTACTACCTTAAATGTGTGCACCAGACTGTTTTGACCAGTTGTGGATATGTACACAGGTGTACAATGACATTCACATCCTTAGTCATACCACCTCCTAGTGCATAGGTCAAGTCATGTGATTGTATGTTTACTCTTAATCACATTAGTCTGAGCTTGAGAGCGTCTCAGTAGTTGCTCCTATGTACCTATGTAGAGGATTATCATCGGACGCCACTCCCCATTGCATCTTCTTCAGTGATCGAGATTCCTGCAGCTTAGGGATGTTCCAAGACGCTTCTGCTGCATGCATGATTTTGTTGTCGTGAGGCTTGGTTATTCCACGGGCATTCCTCTCAGCTATTGTTACCCTACAAATGACAAAACTTGCAGAACACATTGAGTACATTGCTGATCACTTTCAGTATATGCACCGCTGACCTTTGACCTCTGACATCATACCAATAGTGCATAGCGCAGTACTGAGCATTGTGCATAGTGCTGTACTGTAGGCTGTGTAACGGCGGCAGTTGCAGGTTAGGTAACCAAGGGATATAGGGCTAAGGAGAGATAAGGTGCGGATAGAGGGGTAAAAGAGAGGCAACCTTTCTTGGTATAATTATGGTACAGGGGCCGAGTGCACTATTATCTTACATTGGCACTGCAGAGCTGCAGAAATCTCACTCAAAAATCTGTTTCAGAGAAGCAACTTGGAGTGTGTCTGAATATACAGGATGTACAAAACTTGATAACTTTCTCAATCTCTGTCAGCAGGACTCTATTATGTAGTGGCAGTTGGTTGAAAGTGAAAGCACACATGCATCACTACACATCTCATTATTCATATGGTTGGGCTTCAAGTATTGTGACCTAGTGTCATACACATGCTGAAGTCACATTCTGGATACACATTTGAAACCTGTGCTGAAGTAGTTTGCCCAGGGAATGCACATACCTTGATACGTACACCTAGTCCACACGTGTGGGTTCTGTATCAAAGCCAAATGTATTGCTTAGCGAATGCATAGCCTCATTCCCAGGCCTCCGCCTGGGAGGCCTGGGAACAAGGCTAGTGAATTAATGCACAGGTGTCACTCAATGTGCTTCCCCGTTCTGTATTCCTGGACACATACTGATCATGTAACTGGCACAAGTTCAAAGTTCAATATTACTGGTGAAATGGATGTACTGATGAACTCCCGATTGCTTGCAACCCAAGCATAGCTACCGTAGGGCCTCTAATTAAGGCACCTCCGTGACCAGAAGATATTTTTTCCCACTCTAAAGAGGGCGCCCTCTAGCTGCAGAAATATTTTTGGGGGGTGCCTTCCAGTAAGAGAGATTTTCGCACGACTAGTCTCGCAGTGCAGACGATTGGCGTACTCTGCTGTGCCACCAGCCTATCCTTCAGCCCCTCGCAGCACAAAAGCCGAAGCGTCCAGTAGATAGCGGGAAGAGCTTGAGGTCACTACAGGAGGACACCGATCAGCTCGCGGACACTGACGACTGTAATGTCGCTCTAATTACAAAGCGCCTCTCTAAACAAGGCGCCCCTAAGAGTCCGCAGCAATTTTTCTCTGTCCAATGAAGGTGCTCCTGCCGATCGTAATTATTTTATAAGGGCACCTTTAATACAGCGCCTACGGTATATACTGGTAGCTGATGAGGCCTGCAAGCTTCCGGTGTGGTGAGTGACTCAAATTAAACACTTACATGTAGCCTAGCAAACTACAGTAAGGGAGATGTGGTTCAACTGACATTATACGTATGAACTGTAAAAAAATTCTGACAGAATTTTTTTGCCTCAATTTTACCGTGCTATGGTACAATCTGATTGATACAGCAATGCTAACACGGATATTCCCCTTGCAGGTTGATACTGGAAAGACCGACATTGGTCAGAATAGATTGGAATTTGAACATCCGTAAGTCTACTATTCAGCTATTGTGTATTTCATGCTCTGCTTTTCAGCCACTCACTCAAACTGTATCTTTGCACATGCTAGTCTCAGTACCAGACCCTCACACGCGGGAGGGTCCGTGCATTTCGGTATAATTTGATTTTCGTTTTGTTGGCACAAAACGAATAGTGAAATATCGCGACCACGCGTCTAAATCCGTTTTGTTACGAAGCGCACAAAACGAATAGTGGCACTTCCGGTCCGTGATTCCACTATTCATTTTGTGTCAACAAAACAAAAAGTGGAGCCCATAAGTCGTTTTGTTGGTTAGTGGAGAAGAGAGATGTCTCGTCGCCGATCGCCGATCTGAAACGAAAGGTAGGTCGCCACTTCTCCACGATCGGTTCTGGTAAGGTGACATGGTGGGTGGGGCTTCGCCGGTGGGGGTGCACGTGACCGGCCAAGTGGCCGGCTAAGGCTATACCAGAGTCTTAGAGATGCACCGAATTACAGCGTACAGGCTGCTGAATGTTATTATCAAGGTCATGGCCTACTGTGTACCTGTGTCGTGCATTACTGCCACAGCATACGCGCATCCTGGACAGTTCAGATGACCTCCCGGATAGCTGTTCGCCGATTGTGGGCCTCCAGATGCCACTGAGAACGTGATGGCGACAACACTGGTCTCCATTTCGTACGTCTACGTCCTTGGGCTGGGGCTTCTCGATCTCTTGTACAATTTGTCACGTCGCGCTCGCTCGCGCGATCACGGTGCGCATAGTTACGTCATACTTTGTCTGTCAATTGCCAAATTTTTAATTCGCCAAATGTTTTACCGAGCCATTTCAGGCAATTTCGCCAAATTTAATGGTCGCCAAAATTTCCCGGTGTATGGTATATAGTGACTGTATTATACATAGACGTCCCACTAGTACTGCCATGGGACCAAATACTTGCGGCCGTGCGAATTCAAAGATCACTCGTTTGATACACATGGAGACGTGGGTGTACTGATAAGCTCCACCCACCATATACGTATGCATCACTGTTGGTCAAGTGGTAAATTGTATGCACAAATAATGCATAGACCACTATCATCGCTGAGCCTGCAGCAGCTAGGTATAGTTTTCCCTGCTGTCACCCTCGCATTCGCACACACACACACACACACCACACACACACACACACACACACACACCACACACACACACACACACACACACACACACACACACACACACACACCACACACACACCACACACACACGCACACACTCACGCACACACCACACACACACACCACAAACACACACACACCACACCACGCACACACACACACACACACCACACACACACACATACCACACACACACACACCACACACACACACACACCACACACACACACACACACATGCACACACACACACACCACAAACACACACACCACACCACACACACACACACACCACACCACACACACACCACACACACACACACACACACACACACACCACACACACACACACACACACACCACACACACACACACACACACAACGCACACACACACACACACACACACACACACCTAGTTCTACTATTCCTGGAGTTCGGTGTGTGTATGTTCCTTTTCTACTCTGTCATGACACTGGTGATGAGGTTCTCCAGCGCAGTGGTGGTCAATCTCTCATTGCTCTCGGCAGATATCTACACAGCTGTCTTTGGAATCTTTCTCTTCCACTATAAGGTCACACTTCTTATGTGCTGTACAAGTCATCATTGCAATCTGTCAAATACACTGTGGGACATGGCAGTCCTGTCCAGTGAGTAGCTAGAATATCACCCTATATATCTTCCTTCGACACTGAATTTAGCATCTGCAAAGTGTGCCAGCTAGATCTAGTGAACTATAGCATTAAGATCTTGATCAACATCCATGCACACGTTAATTGGCTGCATATGCACAACCCTCAGTGTTCATCACCATTACTCGTGGATAGTTTACTGCAGGCACTGATTGTTCAGAGTGTGAGATATGAATCCGTGATCTAACTGGGAATTGAGCCCAATAGTGTGGTGTCCTACACTTTTACCGATGGAAGGAGGCTGAATTGATCGTTGTCTGTGTATGGATCGATGGAATACATTGTGCTGAATGATCCTGAATCCCCATGATTCTGATCCCACTGTATCTCTCCTCCACAGTTCACACTGTTCTACCTACTCGCATTTGCTCTCGTAGTTTGTGGTGTGTTCATTTACAACCTGAAACCACCATCAGTGGCACAGCCTAAGCAAAAGAAGAGTGGAGAGCTTCAAGACATCTCACACAGAAAGAAAGAAGATGACCAGTCCTCCAGAGAAGGCCTAGGTGCAGCGCTTTTGGAAACGCAGACCATTGAAATGTCCGGTAGCTCCAGAACTCGTAGTTCATCATATGGAAGCATTGAGGAACCGTCTTCTCATCCAGCAAAGTCCAGTCAGCCGTGAATATATGCAGTTTAGCCATGTGTTTACTTATTTGTGTTGCCCATTCTTTGGACAGTTTTACGTACACAGTCAACTTCAACATGCCACTCTTTGTGTAGACTCACAAGGTATATAATACAATCAACATGTGAATTAAACACTCAACAGTTATAGGGTCATGTATCTCTGCATGCATGCACGTGCCTCACACTGTATGGAAACAACTACTTGTTCCCAAACCCGCCCGCGGGCCATGCAGCTTGAAATGGTGCAGCCAGCATACATAATATAATTATATATCCCGGCCTCCTCATTTGGCTAGCCTTGGCAACTTTCTACCCATGTGCACTAACATAATGTACGTAGCCTGCATGGGCATCAAGCAGTCAATGCATGTATGCATGAGTGAATGGTATACAGAATATATAATATTACAGTCAAACCTCCGATAGTGGACCCTCCGAGATAGGGACACAATATAATAAACCTCTCTACAAAGGACGCTTTTCAAGGTCCCAAATAATTGGTTTTCCTCTGGTTCTAATACATTTTGAACCTCCGAGAAGAGGACAACCTCTCTACAAAGGACAAAAGAATTGAATTTATATTGTTAAGTGTCCTTTGTTCGGAGGTTTGACTGTATTATAACAGTACTCAAAACAGGTACTGCCACGGCCGGGTGTCACTCCTAGGTACCACAGTCACAGCTGCAACCAGGAGGACCATAATTGATAATGACCCCACATCCTAAGGAAGGGGTGGAATCACTATGGCTGCATGAAATTTATGCAGCACATGACAAATGGTCAAGAGCCCTTTTGCAAAGTGGTTCAGTATAGCATGTATAGACGATGGTTAAAATTTCTTGTCCCAGTTGCAGCTGTGACATACGTATACATGCAGTGTCTAAAGGTGTGACAATCTCTTGATAGTGGACGTGTAGTATAGCCTTCTTGGCTCGTTCCCAGGCCCATATGAACGAGGCTATTGGCCAATAGGGTGCTCACACTAGTCATGGTTGACAACAGCAGACCGGATGTTGGCAGGTATAGCTACACAGATAAGTAGAGGTGACTCCTGCCTCAGTTGCCTCTATGGTAGCTACGCCTCAAGCTCTGGACAGACAGCACATGCACGCACACAATCAATTATGCACTCCTTGCATGCAGACTGGGGTAACAATAAATCACTACAGCTGCACATGCATTTCACGGAAGTCTGGCTATGGGCGCAATCATGCATGATGATAACTGCTACAATGAAAAATTAAACAATGCAGATCACTGTATGGTTACTGTGATGGAAACAATGTTCTTTTGAATAGGTAGCTATGGTGTTGTAGTCATAATATTAAGGTGTAGATGTTTGTGTTGGAGATCGTCTGCTACGTGCACAGATCCAGTTCTTCTTTGCTGTGATGAACAAAGCAAGTATGCAACCATCCCAACATTAATTCACTTCACACACAGGACTAACTACGTATTACTAACAGGATGGTTACTGCACATCAATAAAAGCAGTTGGAATGGCTCTGGGCTCTTAACTTGTCACATTATGAAGACACAAGGATCGAGTGTGTGCTTATGCTCACAATACTCCTGCAGTCAGTGTTTCCCTTCTGTGCAGGATCTTGTATGTGTCATATGTGAAAATTAACTTCCCATGGAGCAAGTTAGGCAAAGAAACTCGTGAAACTACCACAGCCGATGTCTACTTGTGGTTGTGGCCCTTCGCTAACTATCCGTCACCATAGGTAAGTCCGGATGTCCATATCTCAATCTGGTCAGGCCTGCCTAGTAAGGCAGTGTTCTTACCCGTAGCTATGACATGCACCTTCAGTACGTAGCACCATTCTTGTAGCTCTAAGCTAGTCATTGGAGAGATGAGCCAGGATTTGACTAAGGATTGAATGCCTTCTGAACTGCTGAGGCATGCACAGACGCACACATAGACTACCGTAATCTCCCGATAGTATGCCCATGGGCAATGCATACTAGTGGCTGCTCAAAGAGGGGGGTGGGCGTATTTTTGGGTACAATCATGTCATTTTGATTACCTTTGCTTCATCGGCAAGCTTCTGCATTTCTTGTTTCAATCTATTGAGAACGGACAGATCCACATTCTTGACTTTGTCACCACCATGATGTGCAGTGGGAAGCTCCGTGGTCTTGGAAAGGGGCTGTGACAATGAAACACAACATCTGAATATCGTATGCACGTGCACAAGATGTTGAAATGCATGACAATATCACCAGCTACATGCAGTGTACGTATCTCCAGCAGCACAGTATAAGGATGGACAATTCTTTGATTGTGATAACGGCATGTATATTCAAACTGGCAAGACTCGCTATTGTGACTATTCAAGTTTCAACTCAGATGCCAGGCAAAACTGTCGACCAGTATGCCACCAGACTCCGCAAGCTGGCAGCCAATTGTGAGTTTTCTGACTCAGATCGAGAGCTTAAGTCCACAATCATTCAGAACTGTACATCAAAATGGCTCAGGTGAATAGTTCTCCATGATGACCTTTTGCTGGATATCCTACTCACAAAGACCAGGTCCATTGAAGTCAGTGAGACACAAGCCAATGGAATCGAGCAGGTCTCAGGAACAGTGAATGCGACCGTGAACAAGGTCCAAACAAATCACGAAAGCCACAGTCAATGCAGACAAAGCAAGTGCAGCCAACAGCTGCCAGATCAACACAATGTCGCAAGTGTGGGGTCACATGGCCCACGGAGACAAACCCTGCCCTGCCAGAGGCCAAACCTGCAACAAATCAAAATCAACCACTATGCTCGTATGTACCCCACGAAGCAAGCAAGCTCCAGACACAGAATATTTTACGCTGTACCCGTTGATATTGTTGAATTGATAAGAAAACACCACATGGTGGCAGCGTCGTGACTGAGTACCTCACAATGGCACAGATTTGCCTTCAGCCTTCTGATCCCTTCAACTTCTGAGACCCAGATGACCCTGTCCATCCCACGGCAAGTCCCATTACCGTTCCGTTCTGAGGTCACTGAAGAACGGAGGATATTGGCGTGATATCAAAGGTCATTGAACCCCACCCCATGGTGTACCGGGATGGTGGTAGCGCCGAAAAAGTCTGGTGCAATTCGGAGTTGTGTAGACCTGAAGCCACTCAATGAGAGCAAGCTGAGGGAAGTTCACCCCCTGTCCAAAGTGGATGAGACACTTGCCCAACTCACGGGAGCAAATTTTTTTTCTCCAAGCTGGATGCAAACCACAGTCCCCGAGCTCAGATGTTTCCTGGGCATGGTGAACCAGCTCGGAAAGTTCACACCCAATCTCGCAGAGCTCACCCAGCTGCTTCGTGAGCTATTGAGTAAGTCCAATGCATGGGTGTGGGGCCCTATGCAGAGCAGAGCATTCAGTCAAGTCAAGCAGGTACTAACCCGCTACTCTTGCACTGTATGACCCTGAACCATGGACTGCTGATACTTCCTCTTACATTCTAGGAGCTGTACTACTGCAGCAAGTGGGCACCGATTAAAACCGATACCATACGCCTCACGTTCAATGACCAACACTAAGCACAAATTGAGAAGGAGGCACTTGCTACAACCTGGGCATGTGAAAAGTTTGCCAACTACATCTTAAGCAAGCATATCGAGATCAAGACAGTCCAAACATCTGGACAGCCTACCCCCTCGTGTCCTTGGATTCCGTCTAAGACTCGACAGGTTCAATTACTCACTTGAACATGTCCCTAGAAAGCACCTCCACACTGCCGACACTCTCTCATGTGCACCCTCAGCCTCTACCAAGAGTGACCCAACCCTACAGGAATTGGCAGAACCACTCATGGAAACATGCATTGCTCACCTGCCAGCCAGCAAAGATCGGCTAGACACAACACAGAAAGCTGACCACCATGCTCACTCCTCATCAAGTACTGTCATGATGGCCGGCCGGGAAAGAACTCCGTTGATCCTGTGGCCAAGCCATACTGGGAAGTGCAGAGTGAGGTGACATTGGGTGATGGCCTACTTTTGTGTGGTAGCCATGTGGTATATCCATGAAGCTCAGAGGGAAGAAACTCTGAAGTGGCCTCATCAGGGACATCAAGGAATCGTGCGGTGCTGCCTCCGAGCCCAATATCCGTGTGGTGGCCAGGGGTGTCCAAATAAAACGCTGACCTCATGAAGAGATGCCCTGAGTGCACCCGTGATGCTACCCCAAACAAGTAACCTCTGATGCTTATGCCTCCCTACCAGACCACCCCTGGCAAAAAGTAGGCTCAGATCTCTTCACACTCAAAGGAGCAAACTACCTCATTGTCGTTGAATATTTCTCACGGTACCCAGAAGTTATCTAACTTAAGTCTACGATCTCACAGAGCATCATCACACTGATGAAGTCTGTATTCACAAGACATATGGAATTCCAGAAATCCTCATCATTCTGAATACGCATTACGCAATGGTGGTTACTTATATTTAGGCTAACCATTGGCTGCTGTAGCTGCTACAAGAGTGTATGCCATGTGCTGTGCCCGTTCTATTGTTGAGTTGATAAGAGAACACGACACTTGGGAGATGGCAAGATCGAGTCTACATATATCTGCTTCACCAAATGGGAAGTACGCTTCATTTTGGAAACATACCAGTATAGCATTTCCACTCTGAAGGATGAAAAAATGGTGGACTATCCAGAAGACTTTAGCACTTAACAAAGAGTAGCTTGGGACAAGAGTTGAACCTATGCCGAACAGCAAATGAGTATTTACAAGTGAGCTGCACCTTAAAACTCTTTAGGGCCCAAATTTCTTTCTCTAGGTCATTTTCAGTCTATAGAACACTTAAACATATCCTAATTTCTGTTCCCTGGCGTTGCTGGGCTCGAAACTGCTCACACAGGTAATTTCAGCTACACTAAGCATATACGTGACTTAACCACACCCACCAACTAACGAACTTGCAATCAAGCCTCCCGAGAAGTGGCCAACCTGCCGTAGCTACAAAACGGGCCATGAACACTGGAAATGGAGGGCCTACAAGGCAAGACAGCTACTTTCTAAGTCCATTTATGCCAAAAACGGCGGAAATGGCCCTCCCAGTGCTGACCAAGACCTTTCTACCGCGGAGCCCAGGTACGGCCATGCTGTTTGCACCCATCCACCTACACCTGTCCCGCCCTTTCTGCTGTCGCAGAACCTATATCTCCCAAGGACATTGCCGGAAGTCACATGATGAAGCTGAAAGTATTGTGACGACTTTTGGCGCTATGGGCCCTAAAGGGTTAACTTAATAACATGTAACTATGGTATACATGCATGCATTTGCAGGCTCCCCCTCCCCTCCCTCCCTCCCTCCCTCCCTCCCTCCCTCCCCCATCCCCTCCCCCCTCCCCCCTCCCCCTCCCCACCCCTCCCCCCACAACCTTTTATGTAGCATACAACAAAAATGGGAAGGAGATAGAAAATCCGGAACACCTAAGTTCCCATTTAGTAGTGTACATGCAGTGTGCTATGCTACTTAGCACTGCACCTTTCTATTAGAAAAACTATCCGAGTAAATCCTCAACAGTGCACCCCAGTCTGAGACGTATGGATGCAGTTCCTATACAAGAAATGGCAAGAGGAAGAAGTAGCACAAGAAAATGTCAGAGCTTAAGGTTTTACAGCCCTATACAAATTGTCACTCAAAAATGCAGGAAAGAAAATTAGAACCAGTATCCTCTTCCCGGGGTTCATACAGAGGGTAGGATCTCCACCCCCTCCCCAGAATTAATTTACACAAGGCATAATGGCAGTCGGAATTAACATGCGGTGGTTTTGAACACAAGTGTTTGGTAGTTGCCAAAACCCACCATTTAATTTTTTTTTCAGGGGGCATGCTTCCTGACCCCATTAGAACAGGCGTGCTTCGCTTGCCGTCTGCTTATGCACTTCAGTTTTCTATCCCATAAGTCTCCATCCCCGACCCAAAAAATCCTTTAAACCCCTCCCCCTCCTCCCTCTCCTTCCCCTCCTCCCTCCCCTCTCCCTCCTCCCTCCCCTCTCCCTCCTCCCTCCCCTCTCCCTCCTCCCTCCCTGAATCCCTTGCCTACATGCTAACCTTCAGCATGGCCTGTGCTCCTAGCTGCTGCCCCTCCTTCTTGCTGGTGCAGGTACCAGTGACTGTGTGATGTTCTCCCAGGGAAAGCTTGTACACTAGCTGCTGTTTCTCACTGGTGGTAGGTTCGAGAGTGAAAAGCAGCTCACCTTGAAGAAGGCCCTGATTCCTGTACGTTCATGTATACATGGTCCGACTTAAGAGAAGCATATACACGGCACTGGAATAATGATACTGTTTGCTACAGTCAACATATGCAAGGTCTGGCAAGGAGCTACATGTGCATGCAGTGCGGCATGCATACAGTGTACAAAGCTTGATCACCAATTAATTCTGTTGTTGTTAAAGCGCGAACCATGGCGCCCCGCCGCGTTCAGTACCCCTGTACGGTTGGCCATCAATTACGCACGCGCTGCGTGCATATACGTAAATGAATAGGGGTTTGCTTGAGGCACCATGTGTTCATGATCGAGATGGCTAAGCAAAGGCATCGCTCGGAGTTGTCAAGCTCTGATGGCTCTGTAACACGAAGCAAGCATAAGATCGGCTATGGAAGACGGATTATCAGTGGTACATTCCAGTGTACGACAGTTCTGCGTCTACTGTTGTCGGCCTGTTGTAGTCTGTTTGCAAGCAACACGGCACAAAGCAGAGAAACAGCACGGGGACATGGACAGATAAACCATGCACTCTTCTCCCCCCTGCCCTATGTAAAAATCCTGGTGAGAGAACACTGGAGAGCACCCTAGTTTAATGGCTAGTCACAGCATAATTGAGAGCATTAGGTGGTAACTCATTAGTAGATGTGCCCACAGGAAGAAAATAGGTGCCAATTAACGAGGTGCACTTAATTTCAACATTTAATTGGAAGTACTTTTCCACTCATCTTATCTGGAAATGGCAGACTTTCAGGAAAACTTCATGCAGTGGGAGTTGAACCAGTATGTATACAAGTGTGTATACGTACGTATGCATGAGTGTCCAGTTTACCTGTGGCAACATTCTTTGAGGACTTGCCAAGGTAGGGGCAAACCAACCTGCTCCAACAACTGGGAAGCCTGACGGTCGTCAATAGCAACCGACGAGAGGTACTAAGAGAGAAGAGAAATCCATGAGAAGTGAGGGGAGGAAGTGTACAGTTATCCTCCCACTGTGAAATGGTGCTAGACTTCATACTCTCGCAAGTGAGCTCACTTCCACACAGGACTGGCTTGCTGAAAGACCTTCACAATACATCATCAGACTATGCCATACGATACCTTGAACTCTTCTTCCAAAGTAGACTGGGAAAGCCGATTTCTGAAGACTCCTGGCAAAAACAAGTCAAGAGTTTCCTCAGCTGTGAATCAGTGAAGAATATATGTACCATCAACTATTAAGTGTTTCCTTGACAACTAGCCTACAGGCCTGGGACTCTTGGATTATAATTATACGTAACTGTGTCATGTATACATGACACGTGTAGAAATGTGTGCCGTAACAATTCGCTAACAAACTGTCCAATAGAATCCATAGTTACTGGAGCAGATTTGACAACTATAGAGCTACAATCTGTCCATCACACTACACTTCAAGTACGTTATTAGCATCCCGGAAGGTCACGACCAACCTATACTTTCGTATACACTGCTTCAAGTGTAAACAACAGTGGTTTTAACTAGCCTCGTTCCCAGGCCCGAGCTGGGAACGAGGCTATGGTTTTAACCTAATATGAAGCCTGGACAGCTACAAATCATGTGGTGCCAGGTTCTGGTGAACATCAAGTTACATGCATGGTAGCATGCACAAACTCAGAGCCCTGCATATACACCACCTATACACATGCTACCACAAAACTAGTGTTGTGTTCCTTCCAAGCCACACTTGACTTTGAGTCGGTTAACACTGCAGCAGAATTCTCAGTTGCAGTGCAGGACCGGTGATGTTCAGCAAGGTATCTAACCAATGTGTATACTATAGCCTCGTCCCCAGGCCTCTGCCCAGATTTTATCTCACAGCCGATTTTTCTCCGCGGCTGCGAGACAAAATCTGGGCGGAGGCCTGGGGACGAGGCTAACCAATGTGTACGTCTCCAACTAACCTGCAGCATGCTTGGCCTGTTTCTTGGTTGTAGCCCACCCACTGCTGTACACCATACCACCGATGCACACGGTACATAAGAAGGGAAGTTGCACACTGCCTACATTACAATAAGAGCAGAACAAGCCTGACTTTTTCAGACAGAAATCATCTGGTTGTTGCAGCACGTACATGTACAATAGCCTCGTTCCCAGGTTCCGATTTTTTGGATGGGGCCTGGGAATGAGGCTACATGTATAAACACTGTGCCACATATTTGTGACCCTCAATGACTATGGCACAAAATGACTGTTTTAATTTTACGCTTGTTGTATTTCCACAACCCAGCTATATACAGTAGAAGGCAGAGTGCTGATTCATGGTGCAGCAATACTGCTAACCCCTCTCTAGCCACAAAGCAAATGGGAAGCTTGCAGTCCTTAGCATTTGTGAAATACGGGCTGTAGAACGTTACACGTTTTGGTGACATTGTGCAAACATCATTTTCTTGGGACTCTATATCCAGAGGACCATAAGGCTGACACTCTTCCAGTGTGCAGCACGCCTCTTCTAAAGTTCATCTATATTCATTGACTGTGTGACTTGTATGGCTATATACTGCATAGCTACATACTTGTCTCCTCCACTGTGAATATTGGAGTAGCCCTCAGGTACTGCTGACAGAACTCGTACAACAGGCTTGTGGCAGTCTTAGTGGACGTATTCACCGACCACACTGTGCAAAATATCAGAACAAAGTATTGACTTGAGGATGATAGACCTTGAGAATTCACAATCACTACTGGTGGAATCAGAGACATTCTACATGTAGGTACGTATACATACGTACATGTACATAAAGTGTCCACCCCAACCGCAAGTACTCCTTTCATTGTTGTGGCTGCTACGAAATTATTATAGGGTTTGTCCCACTTGTGATCTTGCAAACACAGTACATGAAGTGGGCCTACTACATGTATCTTCATAGCAAACATATATACTAGAGGCATCGACCCATCACAAGTAATCAAAATGCTTGCATTTATGCTTAAAGAAATAGCCGACCTGACTCTAACCAAAGGGGTTTTCACATCCAAGCCCAGATACAACCATCGCTTTTCGTACTGCAAGCGACAAAAGCTGTGCGTGGCGGCCTGGGAACAAGGCTAGCTATTGTCAGGTGAACCCACCCACCTCCCCCTGTCCCACCCAAGGATATTACCGAAAGTGACATCTTGAAACTGAAAGTCTCAAAATGCATAAATAGAAGTGTGTCATTGGTCGTTGAAGTGGTTGAAGTGTCAACCTACCGTATGGCCGGAAAATTTGGCGGGAATTAAATTTGGCGGATTGGCTCTAAAAGGCTGTGAATTGCATTTGGTGGATTAAAATTTGGCAGATTTGGAAATTTGCAGAGCGAGAATGACGTCATACTAACCGTAACCGCATGGCCGCGGAGCACTCGGTGAGATCGAGTCGGTAGGCTGCGATGGAGTCCGAGTTTGCGGTACTGTGTTCGAGGTACCACGTCTACAAAAACCTCTGGGATGCGAGTGTAGGAGAAGAACTGCCGTGGGAGTGGTCGTCGGCCATGAACCCAGAAAGATATCGACTGCTTGCTCGCTATTTCTGGCCGATCTGCTGCTTGCTCGCTATTTCTGGCAGATCAGTGACAGAGGTACAATAGTATTATGAGTGCTTGCGGCGAGAGCAAGCGCGAGCGTCGCTACGAGACCCAGCCCACACGTGTCATGACAAAATATTGGCGGAATTTAATTTGGCGGTGCGTTCATAATCCGCCAAACCGCCAAATTTGCCGGCCATACGGTATATTGGATTACAACTTTATAACTTTATAACTGTTTATACAGTCCATATGCATTGTGTCATACCTTTTGGTTGCTTTTTCCCGTCCGTTTGTGCTCCAAGCTGCCAGTACTGCTTGGGTATATTCACATGAACCACCTTGGAGAGGTCTTCCGGCTATGCATGTGTGTAAGTATATGATGTGCTCTCATTAGTGTGTTTTGTACTGCCGAGTGGTAAGATGGAAATGCAACTAAGTGCTGAGGGCTAATTGCACAACATGAAATGAATTTCAAAGGTAGTGTGAACTAAATGTTCAGTATTCCGTTGTCATGCAGTCCAACGGTCTTCAAGCATAGCTAGATACACCAACACTATATTGCCAACACTAGCCTCGTTCCCAGTCTCAGGCCTGGGAACGAGGCTATGCCAACACATGCATGTACAACTGCCTCATCCCAAACTGACTACAACAGTTCAACCTCACAAGGCACTACATTTACCAGGGTGATGCACGTACCACAAGCGCTTTAGGCTGCTGCTTCTTTGGCTTTACTTTCCTCTCACTTTCCAGCTGCAGAATGGACCTGGAGGAGACCAGAAAATTTCTAGTTGCACCCCCACAACAAAATCCCCATGATCATACTCCCTAGCTTCGTTCCCAGGCCGTCTGCCAGTCGCGCGCGCATCGCATATTCGTGACCTTTGAACCCTTGTCAGATAGCTGGCCAGCTATCTGACAAGGGTTCAAAGGTCACGAATATGCGATGCGCGCGCGACTGGCAGACGGCCTGGGAACGAGGCTACATACTCCCAACAATGGAGGCCGCCCAGGGGATGACCGTGAGTCAGACAGCTAGGCTTCAAATATCCACTCGTGCAGCAGCTGTATGCGATACTGAGTGAGATTTGCATCTTGTGAATTCTGCTCTGCACATAATGTAACCCTATATATACATGTACAACTCTTGCTATGCAAGTACATACACAGTACCACATGTACCAATCTACCTTGTTGGTGGATTTCTTCCTTCAGCCAGCTCTACGAGGTGGTCACTGCTCCACCTCATGGAGAGGTATTCCTTTAGCCGCTGTGGTTCTAGTGTCATGGCAAGGTAAAGTTTGTTTAATGGGTTTCTCTACTCAAATTTAAAATGACCTTTGCCATCAGGTCTAAAACAAAATGGTTCGTATGTGTGTATACAAATGTCTCAAGTGAAATGACTGTGTTATACTTCTCCAAGGGTATTAACATTACATGTACCAGGCTGATCTTTACAGAATCCTTTACAACAGGAAATACATCTCCAGAAATGCATAATGAGATTCATAGCAGTCAAATAAATGCCTGGGGGGAAGCACCTAACAATTACTTGCCCAATCAATTACTTAAGTGGTTGGCCTGGACTCCAGACCACCAAGTGCACACTAGAAGCTATAGCCAAAAAGGTACATTTACAAACATCACTGGGGTGGGGTGGACAACCATCATTTTGTACCCATTATGTGGGGAAGTAGCCTCATTCCACAGGATACCCCAATAAAAATAAACTCACAAAACACACCCAGCTTAATAAGCATTCCTTTTCGATCCCCAGCCTGCTGATGCCATTTCTCTGCCAGTTGACATCTCTCCTTGTGAAAAAGCCACTTCTCCAGGCAAGGAATTCCTTGCACCGGCACCCTATGTTTCTGCATGTATCACAAAGACACAACCATGGTACAAGGTTACTATCCTCATTCCTGGCCCATTTCCACTCTATAGCTATTGCTATAGCAGAGAGGAAAGCCTGGAAACGTGCAGTGAAGTATAGACATGGACGGATGGAGGAGTGGAATATTTCTAGTTTGGTAGCCAATGTGTCAATCACATGATCAATCTCAAACAGTTTCTGCTGACATGACATTCACCCTCAAATTTGTTGCGTTCTGAATGTTGTCTGATACAGCAGTACTGTGCAGTATATATATAGTGCCACTCCTCCATTCATCTACATGTACATGACGTCTAGGCATTTCACTGCATGTGACGAGTTCCCCTCCACCATTTTTGGAAAAACATTTTATAACTAAAAGTGATTTTCAATGTGGTTTGGAAGTTCATAAATGATTACCTTGATAGTCCCTGAGGTGACAAGGTAGGGTCGGCTCCATGTACAGACTCGAGTGGGCTTGTGCAGATAAACCACACCCCCACTGGAGTGCACCACAGCCACCCACTCAGGAGGGAGGGGTTGGGGCTCATAAGCATGGGTAGCTGCACAAAATCAAGCATGCATGACGTAAAGGGCAGCTAAAAAATACACTGTATATGCAAATCTGAGATGCATGTAGTCCTCTCGACAGTGGGTACACTGCATGGGTTGTTTTACAGTAGAGAGCTGTCCAGATTCAGCAAAAGGTATGTCGATCACACTCCATGATCTCTCCAATGCAAGCGATCAGCTTCGGCCTGAAGTTAAATTTGAACACCATATACCGGCTCTCATGTGCTGTTGTATGAACTTGTGTCCCTATGGAAATTGTGTTGCTGTCTTCGTGTGTGCAACCAGTCCCTCGATCCTCAATGTCGTCACTGACTCATTTGTTCTGTGCCGTAATCCCCTCTGTCTCGGCCATGCTCGCTCGACTCATTCTCACTTGTAGCTACTCCTTCGGCACCAGCAACTGCTCTCACGGGTGGCTGCTCACTCGTGGCTGCACTCTGGTAGCGACCACTAGCTCTCTGGCCTGTGGCTCTGGAGCCCTATACGGAGTCCAGCTTCTCTTCAGCATCGTCTGTGTATTGCTTCTAACAAAATATTCTAATAATTCGAACACCCGCCTTTTCTCAGGAAAATTTCTATGTGTTCCATAGAATTTGAACACCAGGAAATGGAGTCATTAGGGTAGGACCACGAATAACGCACAATGTACCAAGAGATTAGGTACTATATATTGGCTTAGCCTCGTTCCCAGGCCTCCACACAAGCTTTTGTATCTTGCAGTACGAACAAAAGAGACCTGGGAATGAGTTGGTCGTGCATAACACGCATAAGACCTATAAACCCTAACTGAGGATCAATAGACAACAACATGTACCCACTCAGTCCAAGCCTTCCCTGTGCTGGGTCCTGCTTCTCTGCTGCATGGGAGCTGGGGCCTTGCAGTGTCCCCTCATCAGTGCAGAGGGTACTGGCAGCAGTGTCCAAACACCTCAACTTCTTTCGTGGTGGTTCTTCCTGAGGGTCCCACGGCGTGTCTCCAGCTAACGCATACCCTTCGGTCCTTGTCAAGAGCTCATCGCCCGAGAAGGCACACAGCTCATCGCTCAGTAAATCATCGGCAACTCCAACATCACGTGAAGTGCCTAGAATACTGTCTGGAAACTGAAAGAGATTTGGTATCTCATGTTGTTGTTCACTGTCTGACGAGCCATCACCAGCAGTTGGAGAAGCACCATCAAATTCAACTCCTATGTCCACCATGACGAAATTACTGAGTACACTGAGGAGCAAGAATGTGTGCAAGGCCGGTGACAAGGAAGAAGCCATGTAAATCTGGGGATTCAACATCTACTGACTCGTTCTACTGACCACAGTACCATACAGTAAGCATGACATCATGTGAAATATTCAACACGACATTTTTAGAAAGTTGCCATGAAAGCCCTTCCCGATGACTAAAAAAAATTGTATGAGTGGCAAAAGATGGTGCATTCTGTATAGCCTCGTACCCAGGCCTTCAATCGCGGGTGGAAGGCCTGGTATACACTGTTTGCGCATGCGCTTAATTCCCCCCAAAATCTTGGAAAATAGGATATCTCGGTATTCTTCCGTGAAACGATGACGTCGAATGACGTCTAACGTTAACATTCCTACAAGAACCGCAACGAATGACGAGTAGCAATCATGGCGTGCAAAAGTTCCGGTGGTAGTAGTTTCTCTGAGGCTCTTTCCTATGCTTTGCGAAGGCTGAAAATGACACGGATGACTGTGAAAGAAGAGCAGCGCTCCTCCATGAGAGCCGTGTAGGAAGGCAGCAACGTGTTCGTGTGGCTAGCTACCTACTGGCTATGGCAAGAGCCTGTGCTACCAAGCGCTCCCTTTCCTCATGGACTAGCTACAAGAAGGGACTTGTAGACAGTGGAAAGAGCTGTGGTGTGCTTGTTGTGAGCCCTTTGATCGCTCTCATGCACGCGTACGCGTGTGTGTTTACGCCAACGTCATCGGTTAAGCCCAACCCATTCGCAAACGTCACAATTAAAATTGACGTAATATTCACATTTAAATTAAACGCATGCACAAACAGTGTATACCAGGCCTTCCCCCCGCGATTTGAAGGCCTGGGTACGAGGCTACATTCTGTATTGAGTTATATATTTTTTGCCATACTGTCAGTGAAAAAATGACTGCATTACATACATATGGTTTATGATGCCAATGAATAAGATCTACAAGTAGCTTTGCTCGCTCAGCTATTGCCTCCTCATTTGCCTACGTGAGCAGTCCAGCGCCGGACAGCTCTCTGCACGTCCAGAGGTCTCGAGCATCTCTGTGCTCCTCGATTGCATCCACTTCAATTGCTGCTTCCATGGTTGCGTGCGCTTCAGCTGCTGCTCCCTGATTGCGCCATGTGTCGATAATATAGTACGTACTATAATTTATTATCCATGGTCTGCCTCAACCCGACCTCAACTGATTCAGCTGATGCTCCCCGATTGCATCCACCTCGGCCACACAGCTGCTGCTCCCCAATAGCGTCCACTTCAGTTACTGCTCTCTGGTTACGTCTGCTTGGAGCCCCAGCCATTCTGGAAGGTTCCAACCCCTGCCCAATGCTCGTGAACATTCTTTGCTGAGTTCAAGGCTCGGAGGTTGTAGTGAAACAAAGGTCGCGCGTCACCAGTCCTGCCCCCAACACTTGCCCACTTCTGTTATGGACACACATGCGGACAGTAAAAGCTTAATGCATTGAGTCAGATTCTATGTTCATTCTACGTCTGCTCTACAAGACGTACTGCAGATTGCACAATCTTTGCACAGAAAACCTTACATGAAAAGCTTCCAACCACTAGTGTTCAAAGTTAGCCATTTGTTAGCTGCTTCTGTCTGCAGAGTGCAAAGATTGTGCACTCTGGAGTAGTCTGGCAAATTAAGCCAGACCCTTGCACGCACACGCGAGGTAGTCTCACAGGCCAGCCTCTACGCGTGAGGGTCTGGCTTTGCAAGACTATGGTGTGCATTGTAGTGGACACCCCCTTGTTCTATGGGGTACCCCGGTTCATTCCCACTCTAAAACAGCAACCTGACTACCATATTAAACCAGTACGCTCTATTAGACTCGTAAACTATAAATTTCACATCAGATCCAGGAAAATCTGCTCCATCTGCACAACTTTGCTGTAGCCGTGCAAGAATGCCAAGATTGTCATCAAAGGAAAAAGAAATGACTTACCTAGGCCTGATCAGGAGGCTCCGGTCTGCATCTGGCAACTCAAACTTGAAGAGAGGCAGAATTATTCTTAAATTGCTGAACTTTGACCCTAACGGTTAATTGGAGAGCGCTGAAGTCCAAACCATGCTGCTTGCTAGCTGGCAATGAACTCAGTATTTGGAGAATGATGGTATGGAATCCGTCTGTAATATTTATTGTGCATCACTTTTTCAACGCACCCTTTCATAGATCATGCAGTCAGGAGTGGGTGTGGCAAGAGGCTGGCCCGCGAGACTGGGGGGGGGGGGGGGGGGGGGGGGGGGGGGGGGAACTCGCTAGTCATAGTTGCGGCTGTGGGTCAAAGCTTTGGCTATGCAGCATGTTATCATCTTATGAGCATGCAGAGTATAATTACCACTCTAGCTCTGTTTTGAAGTTGGACTGGTTGGCAACTGTAATGACGCAGATGATTCTTCAAGTTTAACCACCGTACTTGACTTGACTTGAAATTTCTCTTGTCTAGCAAGAAGGGTTGGTTGGAGGCACAGGCCTATGTGACAAGCTCCCCGTAGCATTGTCATCTTGGATGTTTAACTAGTCATATAATCATACTTGTTGGCCATAACTATTCACACAATTTCACTGCTCCCTTCTTTAGTGCATGACATTGTCCCCTTTCATTCTCCCTCCCCCATCACATCCTGCGCAGCTGATTCCCAAAGAACTCCAGGGGAAATGGTAGAAAGAGGTTGATGCTTTGGACGCTTAAGTTACTCCAGAGAGACCCATAATCATATCCTGGACACTCCGGACTGCATCCAGGCTGCAGGTGGGAGACTGATTGTGCTTGGTAGTGATGGTGTTGTTGTCGATTGCTGAAAATGAACTGCATGAAGGCATAAGATTCAAGTTATCAATAGCCAACTCTCCTTCTCCTCCCTCTTTCCCTCCTCACTCCCTCCGTCCCTTGCTCCCTCCCTCCATCCCTCCCCCCGTCCCTCCCTAACTCCTTCTGTCCCTCCTAAGCTTACTCCGTCCCTTACTCCCTCCCTCCGTCCCTCCCTCTCTTATTCCATCCCCCCGTCCCTACCTCACTCCCTCCATCCCTCCCTCCCTCCCTGCCTCCGTCCATCCCTCCCTCTCTCCCTCCCTCCCCCCTCCCTCTCCCTGTAGGTTCCATTACAAAGGATGACTTTGAGCCAGTATTCAAGGTGCTAAAGTCATGAGAGCAGCTCTGACATGTTGTTCTGTCAGGTACGACAAGCTAGGTTATGTAGGGCTGAATGTAATCTGGTCTCAGTACATGTAGCCTCGTTCCCAGGCCTCCGCCCAGACTTTATCTCGCAGCCGTGGAGAAAAGCTTTTCTCCACGGCTGCGAGATAAAGTCTGGGCGGAGGCCTGGGAACAAGGCTAAGTACATGTACATGTACCAGACCCCCTGAGATGGTTGGCCGCCCACCTCCTCTCCTCCCTCATTCCGGCCTCCATCTTCCCTCACTCCGGCCTCCCTCCACCTCCTCCCTCACTCTGTCCTCTAACTACACCCACCTTCCCCTCCTCCTTCACTCTGGCCTCCCCTTCCCCACTCTGACTGCACCCACCTCCCCTCTTCCCTCACTCTGGCCTCTCTGACTGCACCCACCTCCCCTCTTCCCTCACTCTGGCCTCTCTGACTGCACCCACCTAAACAGCTTAGATAACCTGCTTGAAGCATTTTTTTGCCTAGACAGTTACCCCTGCTGTGCATACTTGTGTGGCCAGTGGGGCCTTGTTTGTTGAAGTTAAGACAGACCACTGTGTATGCTGTACATGGGCAAGGGTTGGGCCTCTCTTACCATGCCCACCTTCCCCTCCTCTCTCTCTCTCTCTGGCCTCACCTCCCTCAATCTGGCCTCTGACCACACCCACCACCTCTCTCCTTCACTCTGGCCTCTCTGTCCACACTCACCACCTCCCTCCTTCACTCTGGCCTCTCTTTCCACACCCACCTCTCCTCCTCCCTCCACCTTCCCTCCTTCCCCACTCTGCCCCACAGCTTGCCAAGAACAGAACGTCCCGGTGATCTAAGCAAGTTCCCTATAATATGTGTCCCTATGTGTACATGTACCAAGAATGAGGATGTGGCCACCTTCAACTATGTATATTCCCTGGGCGCACCTTGGTCTGTAAGGAACCTCAGAGGTACATGGGGGGCACCTCAGAGCTACATGGGTACACCTTGGTCTGTATGGATACGTAGGGGCACATTGGTCCATAGAGGTACTTGGGTACACCTTGGTCCATAGGGGTACGTGGGGGGGTATCTTGGTCCGTACATTGTAGAGAACCTTTGGAAGTGGGGACACCTTGGTCTGTAGAGGTATACATAAACTAGAAGAATGCATAGCATTGTGGGGCGAACCTGAGTGAGTGCATGCAGATGCAGCATACATTTCACTGTCACTCGAATGTATCTGGATCTCAACCTCAGGCTGTAGAATTCCAGCACAAGTACAGTACATGATGTATACATGCGATGGCCTCGTTCCCAGGCATTCTCACCCCAGCGTTTGTCGCTTGCAGTACTGAGAAGGCCATTGAACCAGGCTATACATGCGGCACGAACACACTCTCGCTGTCTTCTTTCGCTATGCAGTAGCTCCCATGACTGTGTATCCATTGAAGAGCAGGTCTACGAGTGACTTCAACACTGAGCAAATGCGCAGCCAAGAGTCAGTGAAGTTGTAGCTAGGTACATGTACATACAGACACGGTTTCCGTTTTACACGTCTATGTGTGGGGCTTGCTCAGGCTCACCCCAACTACAATTGTAAGGAACTTTTGTATTTCCAAAACAGAGGAAAGTCACCCACTCTACCAAGGAGCTGTTGTTGTGTTGCCATAGCAGCCTGTGCATGAGTGTGTGATTATGGTAGCTATCCTTGAATTGTGTTTTTTGTCACTTGATTATTGTTCCTTGCTTCATAAAATTAATGCTACATGTACCGTACCAACATCAAGTTCACTGAACCACCCCCCCCCCCCCCCCCCCCCCCCCCTGCTCAGGCACTGTTCTTGACATGGAGAAGGAGCCCAACATTCTGAAGGAGGAGCACAAGGCTGTGATGGATGCTGTCCAAGATATTGTCCAAGAGAAGGGTTTAGAGGACATCGCCACCCACTGAAGGACTCTAAACCCTCATAATGTCCAGTTTACGAGTATTAGGTACATATGGTCAATAATCAGTGGTGCTGAGTTATTGTCTGAATTTCAATGACAACTTCATCATCAGATCTAACAGTGCACTGATATGGAATTTAGCTGATAGTCCAATAACTGATCCATGTATCTAGCGATAGCTGATATTCAACTTTCAACTTGAAGTTGGGGAAAAAGAACCAAAGAAAAAACTATGGTGAAGATTAAAATAAACTGAAATTGGAGGAATTTGGAGTACAAAAAAACTAAAAACAAACTGACAAGTTGGAGGGAAAAAAAACCTGAAAAGTTAGAGAAAAGAAACAAACTGAATCTGGAGTATTAAAAAGACTGGAGAAACAGACAGAAAAGAGAAAAAAAACCTGCAACCTCCCATCCCTCCGCGACAGCTAGCTAGGTCAGACACACCAAAGTATGCTACCTGCAGGAGCGTTGGATGGGCGTGACTGGGATCACAGAGGCCAACCTGCTTTGCCCAGAACATCCTCTAGCTTCGGTATGTAGTCTACGGAGTGGCCCGGACTCTAGCCTCACCCCGGACTCGTACTCGATTATTGGGGAGGCAAACATTCAGACCCCAGTCTGCAAGCGAATGAGCCATGATCTCAGACATCCCGACTTCCCGCCAAAACTTGGTACAAATTGAGTATTTGAACCCCAGCCGGCTGCTTCCGGTACGCGGGCCCCACGCGCGGTTCAAAGGTCATGTATACAATCAACGTCAAGCCCCACCTGCACCCTATACGGCGATAAGGTATTCGCTGTTCAGGTTCAGTAGGTGTCTAGTCGACAGTCCTCAAGACAAAGTATTAAATGGAGGCGAAGGTGGACAAAAGAAGGGTGACGATTATTGGAAGGTGAGTGTCGCGTACGTCGGTACCGCGTACCGAGCTACCGGGGTATTTATTGTGGGGCGTGGCTGAATTGTATGGGTCTGGCCATGCGAGACCATCAATTTGATGGTCTCGCATGGCCAGACCCATACAATTTTCAGTATGGTCTGTAACATAACTGTTCTTTGTGTGGGGAAGCATTACCATATCCATAGGACTATAAGGTAACGGAGGGGGTTTCCGGACAGTCTTTTAATTCCGGACACGGCATTCATGCCCCTCACATTCGCTCCGTTAGCAATTCTTCCAAATTATGGTAAGTGCGAATGCATGCCCTACCTTCGAACTTTCCAGCAGTTGTTGGCAAAAACTGCTCCTAGAGAGCGAAAGCTGGGGCAGTGTCCAGAAATCCCCTACTGTCCGGAAACCCCCTCCGTTACCTTAATATCTGATTGGGAGGTACTCTAGACTACTGAAGTTTGATAACTCCTAGCCTCGTTCCCAGGCTGCGTGGGCGGCCTGGGAATGAGGCTAGATAACTCATTTTTCACCAGAGATCTCTTTTAGCCTATGGATGCATTAAACATACCATATTTCCAGTTCTTTCTGGTTTTCAACCCCCTAACTTCACACACATGCCCATGCAACCATCCTCCACACATTCATGACTCTAACCATGCCCACCCATCAAGGGGCATTCAATAGTCACAGCTCGCGGCTGACCACACCCTTCTGGTGGCTGAGTCGTTAAAGCATTCAATTGCTAATCGAAAGATTGCTGGTTTTGAGTCCCACCATTGCCATAGGAGATTTCTCCTAGGAGTTGACTCGATCAGCTCTAAGTACGTAGGTGTATTCTTGAAGGCATTCCACCTGAAATAGTTCACACCGCATCCTTCGGAAGGCTGTAAAGCCGTCGGTCCCGGCTCTGGCCCTCATTAGCCACAAACCCTAAAATTCAAGTCCAAAATTGTAGACTGCGAAAAAGCTTTCACTACATGTACCAGAAATGGAGGCCATGCAAGGCGATGGACGTTCACCATGCAGGTGAAGTGCAAGGAAATGTCAGGTGCACATGCACAGACCACATGTTCTTGTGGAGGAAGAAGTTGGTCTGCATCTTGTGGAGGAAGAAGTTGGTCTGCATCTTGTGTAACCATTATTTTTGTCTTGAGCTTTTGTACAATAACCAGTCTGCCACAAAACACTAAACTCCTGCAAAGTCTGCTTTAACCACTGGGTATATTGTGCACTGGTACTAACCCTCACTTGAACGGTTAGTTATAGATTGGTTTGTTCATGAGCCTATACGCATACACACTGTTGGAAATCCCTCTCCCGACGACTGTTGCACTTTCTTGCGCTCACAATTTCCATGGGCATCTGTTTTTGTTAGCATTTGGAGCCCTGTTGTAATTGATGTTCCGGTATGCTACTCATGGAAATTTCCACTTAAAACTGAAAGGAGTTGCCCTCGGCTACAAATTACATGTATGTAGGATTGTGCTGAACCATCCATTTTCTGTTGCAGTGGGATTATTGGAAGGTGCTGGACTTCGGTGAGTTGCTCCAACGTTTAGTCCATCTATGCATTACAGTGTGTTTGTCACCAAGCTGGTTTCAGCGAACAGGTATCTGATGTATTGCTTGTGTACTGTTTAGAAATTTTACATGGCTGAAAATTTCACCTTTGGAAAATGCTTCGATAGGATCAGCCTGGTGTGGGCTAATGTAAAGCTTAGACTGGATGTAAACTGAATCTTGAAGTGATACTGCGTATATTTTCCTACACAGCTTGGTTGTCTCTTGGTTGTCTAGGTTGTTCCAAAAATTAAACAAATTTAAGTCTTCTCTAAACAAGTGAGTCTTTAAAAGACTTGCTGTGTCTCGGTACGACTTGGTATCAGCTAGAATCATGCAGAAGACATGGCAGCTGCTTAACCCTTTATGACTGCAAAACCTGTTAGCTATGAGACTTTCAGCTTAAGTGAGCGTCAATATCCTTGGGGGTTCTGTGTGAGCAAGGGGTGGGTCAGGGTGAGGTGGGAATGTTCACCCAAAGGGTGAATGCAGTATGGTCGTGTCTGGGCTTGATGTATAGTCAACACCTTGGCCAATTCTTTCAGCACTTATCTATATAGCTAGCTAGAGCTGAGTGAGCTTTAGTATGCACTTGGGATGGCTGAGTGCAGCACACTGGATGAGTGAGTATTCATTGTCCTGAATGAAGTAGCTAGCCCAGTCTTGGTAAGAGGATTCATGAGCAGCCATGCAAACCCATAATCAGTTTTGAGGATGTACTTGCAGGCTATAAAATACGTTTGACACCCTATTAAGAGTGTAGAGCATGCAGCACTTGCGCGGGCGCATTGCGAAAAGCGACGTACGTACCACGTACGTACCTACGCATCCAGCACTGTGTCTCGGCACTTCGGTGCCGAGACAAAAATGCCAGCAAGGCCACTGTTGACTTGACTTGACAAATTTTATCCTTGATGGGATGGATCATACAGAAGGAAAGTTCCTAGCTATAAAATATATGTATTTCCCAGTTGCAACAGACCAGGCTGAAACTAAGCGGACCAACAAGCTTGAGCGTACTTCATTCAGTGGTGATTCATGCTCTTCATTCAGTGGTGATACATTCAACAAAGCAAATGTGTAGGAATTAGTGGATTGTCTTTTCTCTTACATGGCTGCTTCTTGATGGTGTTTGTACCTTTATCTTCAAATACAGTTGTTTGTCCGAGCACAGTTTGAGGTTGCTTTGTTTGACACCAGTGATGAACAACTTCAAGGAGCTCAGAAAGATATTGAGCAGAAGCTGACCATTTTGGAGGCGGAAGGGCTTCTGGGAGAGGCAAAGACTGCCAGCCAGTGTATGAAGAATGTCTCTTTCTTCAATAACTTGCAAAATGCTATTGATGGAGCTGTATATATCCAGGTACGTTTTGAACCCTGTGTTACGAAAAATTCCGCTTGCCAAGGAGTGTGTGTGCTTTCATTCAGTGTTACCTTTGTAGCCTCATACCGTGTATATGCGTTGTGAGACTTTCAGCTTCATGATGTCATTTCTGGCAATGTTGTTTGGAGATGGTATAGGTTCTGTGTGAGCAGGAAGGGAGTGGTGGGTGCACCTGAATGGTGCAAACAGCATTGCCATGTCTGCATGGGCTCTGCAATCAAAATGCCTTGGTTGCTACTGGGAGTGCCATTTCTGGCATAAATGGTCTCCCAAACAAGCCGTCCTAAATACCTTTTTCGGCCTCCATTTCAAACGTTCAAAACCTGTTGTTCAGCTATGTCAGGTTGGTATTCCCAGGAGACACAATTTGACATTTGTTAGTTGGTGGGTGTGGTTACAGTCATGTATCTGCTTAGATTACCTGTGGGAACAGTTTCGAGCCCAGCAACATGAGGGAACAGCTGCGCTGTTCCCTCATGTTGCCAAACAGAATTAGGGTACATTTAAGGTTTGGGCACTGTCAGGTCTTGGGTTTAAATCCCAGCTGGTCTCAGAATTTTTTTCTGAGGATTATTCTGTTTCTCTAAAGCTTGCATTTAAGGTTTGTAGAGGCTGAAATGGCCACGAGAAAAGCTACGTGTGGACCCTAAAGCATTAGCTGAATGTTGGAGGATTAAGTATAGCCTCATTCCAAGGCCACGTGGGAACGAGGCTAACTTGAGTACCGGTAGTAAGTGCAGACTAGTCGTGTGCTTTTGCGGAACGTCTGTGCATGTTTACACAGTGCGATCTAGTGACATACTATATAACTTTCCACATCCAAACACAGGAGTGCATCCCAGAGAGTGTTTCCTTGAAACAACAAGTATTTTCTGACCTGGATCAACTTGTTGGCGACAATGTCATTCTAGCAAGCTCTACCTCGTGTATACTGCCGTCCACCTTCACTGAGCAGCTTAAGCACAGAAGCCACTGCTTAGTGGCACATCCGGTATGTTTCACTTCACTGGTTATATGTGGACATCTAGCGAAATACCAGGAAAATGTTATTGTGGGTTTCCATTCATAAACATAACTAGTGCCTATCCAGTCCATGCAGTGATTTCTGACGGGTAGAATAAGTATAGTCAGAGCCCATAACGAGAAGGAGCGTCCAACTGAACATCAAAGCCATAGAACTGCACTGTTCTATAGCCACAGCAACCTAAAACGTGCCCTTATTTGGAACCTCATTACGTAAAACAGCCAGCATGCAAGCTCGGGCTTCCCATAGTAGTCTAAACTTGCCAAGCACTAGACCAGGGTTGTTGTTGTTTGGACACTCCTCTCGTTATGGGCTCCTGGTATAGAGCGGCAAGTGTTTGGTGTCAGTGACAGCTGCTGTATCAGTGTTCCACTGATTCATTTCCGAAAAGTGATGTTTGTTGTTGTTGGATTTCTTCCAGGTTAATCCTCCTCATTATATCCCTGTGGTTGAGGTGGTTCCTGCTCCATGGACAGAAGAATCCGTTGTTGATCAAACTGTGGCTTTGATGAGAGAGCTAGGGCAGGCTCCTGTCAGACTAAATAAGGAGGTCAATGGCTTTCTCATCAATCGGCTCCAGTATGCCCTGATCATGGAAGCATGGCGACTTGTTGAGGTAGGTACATAATAGTTACTATATAGCTACTACAGTCAGTTGTATGATGGTTATGTATTACAGTTATTATTGCCAGTGACGGGCACTGGATCAAATGCTGCCTTGCTAAGTGTATATTTACTAACGCTTCTGTGGCTGTACATGTGACTGTCACTGTTAATCTCATGCCCAGCGGAAACACCTATGGAAAATCCGTCTGGTAAGAGTAGGCAGTTTTCTTGATACTCGTTAACAAATTGGCCAGGTAACAAACTCAGACTGTAAATCTGAAACATTTGGAATGGAACCTGCCAATTGCCAAATTTGTGGGTGATGAGACTGTGGCAATTCTGAGTGAAGTGAGGCTCTACTCATTGTCGTCGCAGTTGTGGGGTTGATGATGAGGCCAGGAAGCTCAGTATCTATAAGCTTGTTTACACATCCTCACAAACCAACCATGGTAGGCTGGGTTTGACTTCAATAACCACTGTCTCTTAGGGTGGCCTTATAATCCCTATAGAATCCAACCAGTGTAACCTGTAGTTGCTATCGTTGCAGGACGGAATAGCCTCTCCAGATGATGTTGACACAGCCATTTCCCAGGGACTTGGTCTGAGGTATTCCTTCATGGGTCCGTTTGAAACCATGCACCTGAATGCGGACGGAGTTGAAGACTACTGTAAGAAGTACGGTGCAAACATCCTCGACGTCTGTAAAAGTCAGAGTCCATCCCGACCCCTGAGTGGATCAACGTTGGATGTTGTTAAAGAGGCAATGGAGAGAAAGGTACCGTGCGAAGACTTGAATGCCAGAAGGAAGTGGAGAGACAGTAGACTGGCAGCCCTAGCCATTAACAGCAAAGACTTGGCATAGATGCACAGGAAAGCCTTATGTACATAGTGTGTACACTGTAATAGATCCCTATATAGAAGTTTATAGAGTTTTGACACATAAATGCACAGGAAAGTGTGTACACTGTATTAATAGATCTGATCTTCCTAGAAGTTTTGTTTGTTATGAACCTGACCACGAGGTATTTTACTTGTGTCTATAAGACTTGTTATGAACCTGACCACGAGGTATTTTACTTGTGTCTGTTATGAACCTGACCACGAGGTATTTTAATTGTGTCTATAAGACTTGATATGAACCTGACCACGAGGTATTTTACTTGTGTCTGTTATGAACCTGACCACGAGGTATTTTACTTGTGTCTATAAGACTGTGTGTGAATACCTGTTCCTGTACTGTAATGATTAATTGCTATCTGCAATCACCTAATGATATAGTACAAGCATGAACAAGTACAAGAGCACATGGTGACATCATTGTCATGTCATTGTCCACTCTTGAAGACAAGTATGAAAGCCATGCTGGAAGTACAGTGCATGGTACAATGGCTTAGTGTGTAGTAAATTGCTGCATGCCGGGATGTGGTTTGCCATAAGATCACATGGAGCACCCACTACGCTCACTCCAAACGGGGGTGTTCAACTACATGGGGATGTGATCTGTCAATGAGCACCCACTATGCTCACTCCGAACGGGGGTGTTCAACTACATGGGGATGTGATCTGTCATATGACAATAATGAGCACCCACTATGCTCACTCCGAACGGGGGTGTTCAACTACATGGGATGTGGTTTGTCATAAGATCATATTGAGTACCCGCTATGCTCACTGCATTCAACAAGATCATATTGAGCAAACCACATCCCCATGTAGTTGAACACCACTGAACGGTGGTGTTCAACTACATGGAGATGTGGTTTGTCATAAGATCACATGGAGCACCCACTATATATATGCTCACTCTGAGTTAATTGGGGGGGGGTGTTCAACTACATGGGGATGTGGTTTGTCATAAGATCACATTGAGCGTCCACTATGCTCACTCTGAACGGGGGTGTTCAACTACACGGGGATAGATCATATTGATTTCCCGCTATGCTCACTCCGAACAACATACTTGGTCACAGAGTGCAAGACGCTGCAAGTTAGAAATTGTGTGCTGCTGACAAAGTACTAGTGCCATATTCCCACCATTCCACCAGTGGGACCTCCTCCTGCCTGCCCTCCCTGCTCGGAGCAAGGAGGGCCAGTTTGGTCACAGATGAGATGCCAGTCTTGCGGGCCGCAGAGGCAATGTCGGACTGCAGCAGGTCCAGCTGAGAATTGGCACACAGCATCTGACCCTGCTTGATGAACTTGCCTGGGGGAGGGAGGATGGAGGGAGAGGTTGAGGAGGGAGGGAGGATGGAGAGAGAGTTAGGTTGAGGAGGGAGGGAGGAGGGATCGTGAGGGGATAGCAGGAGGGAAAGAAAGAAAGGGCGGATGGAACACTGTATTTTACAGGTGGATGGCTACTCGGACCTGCACACTAAAATAACAAGGTTTTGGACAGTGATGGCTTGAGCAAACTTTGCTTTCCTTGTACTCACAGACTAACATGCAAATGAGATTTGGCTTTCAGCTAACATTACAGAGTTTAGTCACACTTTGTGATCTTTGTTGCGCAATGCATGATTGGCACTTAAGTTAAGTGCCGATTGTGTCATTATAAGGACTGATTACTGCATTGTATTGCAAAGTGCCAAATGCGTTCAAGATCGCTGAAAGCAAATTTGCTCAAGCCATCACTGTCCAAAGCAGCACGATCGTCAAGGACCGACCATATCAGGTACAGCATGACAGGCGTACAAGGATCGTTGAACTGGAAGTGTTTCTTCCCGCGCTGAGTGGAGGGCAGACGGTCCTCTCCTCTTCTCCTACTGTGGCTTCCCTGTGATTTGCTTGAAACTAGATCTCTGCTGAGCACGTATGTTGGCCTGTGGAGGGTGGGGAGGTGGATGGGAAGAGAGGAGGAGGGAGTAAGGGGGTGGGAGTGCAAGGAACAAATGGAGGGGTGAGAGAGCTGTGCAAGGAAGACAGCGGATGAGTGCAAGGATGGTGCAGTGAGGGAGAGGGTGCAAGGAGAAAGGTGCTATATAGGAGGGAGGAGGGAGTAAGGGGTGGAGGTGCAAGGAACAAGTGGAGGGGTGAGAGAGCTGTGCAAGGAGTGAGGGAGAGGGTGCAAGTAATGAGGAACGATGCATGGAGGGAGAGGGTGCAGGACAGAGTTGGGGTGCAAGGAGGGAGGGAGAGGGGTGAAAGGAGGAAGGAGGGGAGCAAGGAGGAAGGGTGCAAGGAGGGAGTGGTGGGGGGGGGGGGGGGGGGGGGGGGGGGGGGGGGGGACCAAACCTGGAGGGTGTGCTGTCTGACGGACAGCTGGATTGTTCTGCCGGTAGCATCTACCGTCCTTCCAGCCTCATCCAGGATGAGAGGAGTGGGCTTGGAGGGAGCCTGGAACCTTGCTCCAGGAGGGAGGGAGGGGAGGGAGGGAGGAGAGGGAGGGAGGGGAGGGAGGGAGGGAGGAGATTGTGTCACTTCAACAATTTTTATGCTTCAGGAAAAGCAATCAAATGTGAAGCTTAGACTACACAATCACACCACTCATGCAAACATGTACAAGCTATCACTGTACTCACTTGTCTCCGGGTTTTTGCAAGACTCGAGAGCTGCATTGTGTGCAAACATTGTTGCTTCAGTACCACATTTGCTTTGGTAACAGTGTCAGTAGTGAACACAGTACTCACTAGACCAGGCCTGCTCTGCAGCTGACTCTGAATGCGAGCTTGTAGCTCTGCAGCTTTCCTTGCCTTATCTGGTGGTGGCCAGTGGAAGAGTGAGGAGGGGGAGGGTGGGAGGAGGGAGAGTGGAAGGGAGAGAGGGGGTGGGGGGGGGGGGGGGGGGGGGGGGGGGGCACTCACGTATGCATTAAACACTGACTCTCCTACCAGAACATACCAAGGTGGCTTCCCCACTTGTTTTTGAGGTGAGGACCACAGGGATAGTGATGGTAGTGGACTCATTGTCTCCACCTTCAGGAGCAATGTCCTGAGGAGTAGCAAGGTACATGTAGGTCACATGGTAATTACTAGTACAGTGCAATTGTGCTTATTGCAAGTGTAATAATGTGATTCTGGAACCAGTAGAGCAGTGCTGAACTAAATACGTACAGATTAGCGATTATCACACTACTGGAGAATGTTTGCCACTTGTGCTTTATGTAGAGAAATACACTTATAGTTTGTATGAGATTCGTATATAGTGCAGTGGTCACTGACGGCCCCCAAGGCTCGTTCCCAGGCCACATGGGAGGCCTGGGAACGAGGCTACTGCCCCACATGCTGTGAACGCTCACCAGTTCGGTATCATTGTAGATCATGACGAGGAAAGTGGCATTGGCTGACTGAGCAGTCACAGCCTTTGCACAGAACGTGCAGTTTCCTCGCAATACCACGACTGCCTTGTCCTGCACAGATACTGACAAGTTACTGCAGCCATCATGGTCACTGGGGAACAAAGAAGGAACCTGGATGGAGGGGGGGGGGGGGGGGGGGGGGGGGGGGTACACGTGATTCACATAGTCTGCATGACTTGGAAGTGTCCCGCCCCAGTGAGGGTTGTACGAGGCACAGAACTCGCTCCTGCCCTCAGCAGCCAACGCTGTAGTCTGCATGTAGCACTGCAAACTGACAAAAAAACCTTGATGGTTTGGTCTCATAATGATGATAGGCCAACAACAAATTTCAAATTTTGAGCCTCAAAGATTGCCTCTGCAAAGTAGCCTCCATTACTAACAAAGAATTGTATTTAGTCTGATCAACAAAATACACTCCAATCTATAGTATCCCATGTGTACACAGAGACGTTACCTGGAGCATCAATAAAGTAAATGCGAACGCAATGCAAGAATAACACATCTTCTCATGAACTCATTCTATTGGTAGCTACATGTACACTGTAGCTAAAGTACCAATCGACGACAGATTTGCATAGCGACCTTTGAACCGCGAGAGAGTGCGCATGCGCAACTTGGGTTCAAATATTTGGCAGGAAGTCTATAGCGTGCACAACTAGCTAGACGACGGAAGGGGTTTATATGCCTTTGACACTCCGGTCTATTGGTCGTGCATATCTTGACGTAAAATAGCCACGTGTAGTACGTGGGATGATTTTACGTGCCCAATCCCACGGGTAGTACATGGGACGACTATAATTTACGTCAACAACTCCGTACGTGGAACGATTTTACGTACGCCCAAATGACGTAAAATCCCCGGTCCAGTGTAAGTTGGGATAGTATAATATTATCTTATGTGGCAGGATTTGACGTCTAGGCGGGGCTAGGCTTGCTGTACAGGTAGCTAGGCGGTGGGGCTAGGCTACAACAACAGGGTTCAGTTATCCAGTGAGACAGCTGAAGCATACAAAAGATAGCATTTCAGAAGGTGTTCCACACATCTGCAAAGCAAGGCATCCAAACTTCACCCCTGACGATGACATCAAGGGCATTGTAATTGATTGGAGCAAGGCAGAAATGAAAGGACTTAAACTTGCAATAGGAGAAAAGGCTTCCATGCAGCTCCTAAGAGGATGTGGGGTCCATTGGATAAGATCTTGTCAGAGGGTCTGCGATTGCGTAGCGTCATCCATAGATGGACCTGTATTAAAAGCTACAGTTAATGTAGATGCAGCATTCCTGTTGACAAAATAAAATTTTATCTATAAAGGAAGAGAGAAGGCAGAGTATTAGCTTGTTTTCAAGCACTCTGTGGTCAGAAGAAAGAAGAGATCACACCAGGATCCGGATGCCCAATACGGCCCACCTGATACGAAATGCAGCTTTCAAGTGCTTAAAGACCTTTGTAACTAACAAACACAAGTAAGGGTAAAAGCGCTCTCAGATGTAGGAAAAGGGATATACAACTACCACCACCCCCAAAAACGTGTTCACACACAAGTAAACAGCAGTGCATTACCCCAGATATGGGAATTGAAATGGATCGAGTTTATGCTTCAGGAAAGGCAATCAAATGTGAACCTTAGACTACACAATCACACCACTCATGCAAACGTGTACAAGCTACCGCTGCACTCACTTGTCTCCGGGTTTTGCAAGACTCGAGAGCTGCATTGTGGGTGGTAATATCTGGTAAAGCGTTAAGGAAAACCAAGTTTCCAAGATCGAGTTTGAAAATGAGAATGGTACCGCAAATACTTGGTGGGCAGGCATGGTGACCCGGTACAAGATCAGTATGCGGCCTTTTTCCCAAGTGACAACACTACGGTAAACTTCAAGGCAAATGATAAATACTATCGCATTGTTCCCTAGAACACTAGTCTTCCTTAGCACTATACTACAGCAGCAACTCTACACCGTGATCGGAGTTCCTACCCATTGCTATACAAACCACTTATCTTTTTTTCAAGTGAAATCTTAGCCTCGTTCCCAGGCCTACCCCGTTTTTTCTGTTCTTCGGTCTGGCGCTCTTGCGGACGCGACCAAGGGTTTTCTGACTTCTGGAGTTCCACTTCTGTGTGTGTGTGTGTGCATGTGAGTACGTGTGTGTGTGTGCATGTTTGTGTGTGTGTGTGTGCATGTTTGTGCGTGTGTGTGTGCATGTTTGTGCGTGTATGTGTGAAGGGGTCAAAGGTACATACATTTCACTAGCTCCTGATGAGGATTTTACCTCCAATTCTCTCGGCTGGTGAGCTATTTGCTTTGGCTCATTCCGATGAACCTGATGGAGACAATCAAAACCATCCCATTATACTCCCCCATCATACATGTATGATACATGGGCGCAAGTCCTACAAGTAAGTGGCGCAAGTAACAAATTGTTTACAGTAGCTAGTACACTCGGGGCATGGTCTTGACGCTAATACAGCACTTGACTTCACCTCATGATGTATTAGTACTGCGACCATGCCAGGGTTACATTGGCTGATTGGGGGGGGGGGGGGGTTCACCCTCCTTCCAAAGCTCACGTCTATCTCACAGAATTCATGGAAAGCCCACTGTCTCCTCCAACTAACGTAGAATTGTCCTTGCCTCTTCACTGAGCGGCAGAGAGTTAGCTAGACCCGTACCCCGCACTGCCCGCGGCCAGTTTCAAGCGGCTGAACGGTTTGAAATATTTTTGGCGGGAAGTCAAGGTCAGGTGGCACGCGCATGCGCAAGAGGATACATCCGGTTTGGGTTTAAATACTGAATTTGTAGCAAGTTTTGGCGGGAAGTCGGGATGGCGTGTTCGCTTGCAGACTGGGGTCTGAACATTGCCTCCCCAATAACCGAGTACGAGGTCGGGCCCCTCCGTACATACCGGTTCTCGACTTCCCCGCCTAGCAGCATGAGTACGCCGGTTCCCATCTGACCACCGAAGCTAAAGGTGTCTGGTAGAAAGCAGGTCGCCCTCCTGTGATTCCAGACACGCCTATCCAGCGCTCCTGAGGCTTACACTTCGGTGTCTGACCTGTCACGGAGGGATGGGTGTGTTGCTAGGTTGTTATTTTTTTTTTCTTTTTCCTTTTTTTCCCTCTTTTTCTTTTTCCTGTTTGGTAAAATTAGCTAGCTTGCTAAGTTGTTGTTCGTGGAGGGAGGCTGTAGGCTTGTTTTTTTTTTCTTCCTTATAAAATTAATTGCTCTGCTAAAACTCTTTTACCCTAGCCCAACCCCCTCATTATTCTCTTGGGATGTAATAATTATTGGCTATAGCTCTTTAACCAGCTTGATTTTCAACCTGAACTTCATGACATTAATGAAATTTGGTTGCATTCTTCATATTTCAACATGCATTAATTGTTTTGTTGTCTTCTGTTGTTGGTATCGGAGGCCATTGTGTTAATTGCTGCCTCTGATTGGGTGAAGCTACATGTCATGTACCAGGACCATGCAACGCAACGCAGTGTATAACATGATTGATGAATCCTTCACTCTTTTCATCCACAGAGATCAATTAAGGGGCTCCAAGCCTCAGCTTCTTATAGGAACTGCATCAGGAGTTACAGACATGAACCAAAGAGTGCAGGCATGAATGTGGGCAGGTCAGTCCTCCTGTTCCACGATGGTCTCGCTGAGGGCCAAGTCCCAGTAATGCTCCACACCGTAGCGCTTCCCGAGCTAGGCTGTCTGTGGGGAACCCCTTTATCTTCCAGTCCTGGAAGCAGCGATCCTGGACTTTGCCCTACACAGAATTCATGCAATGGCAGATTATTGCAGGAAAGTCTGTGATAGCCAAGGCAACAGAGCAGTCTCACCTCCCATACTACATTGCATGAATTCGGTAACTCCTTTTGGGCCTCAGAGTCAGAGTCATCATCTGTGTGGGAGAGGAGGACAGATAACTGAATTTCTGCTCGGAGAGTTTACTTGCATGGCCGTACCATCACCACGCCTGTCGGGAGTCCATTTGATCTGATGTAGCATCAGCTTCTTGAACGTCTTCAAACATTTTGGACCTGGGTGTAATGATGATTGCCAGTACATGTACATGTACAAGCATTTGGTATACAAGAGACTGAAGAGAGACGATGACCTCATACTCCATGAACAGAGGAAGTTATTCTTCATCAGCATAATGAAGAGGAAGAATCAATTCTCACAGACTGCACTCTTCCATCACTATAAGCCAGCAGAGTCACATTTACAGAGATATCAATCGAGTTTGCTGAGGCAGAGCAAATTATAACGGTCGGCCATCAGACAAATGTCCGTCCATTTACAGTGCTGGTCTGACAGAATGGCCGGACGAAAATGTCCATAGAGTGCTAGAGGGGCAGGACCTTCCACAAAGTGTGGCAAGCGCCCAGTGACAAAGGCTACGTTCGAAAAGTGGCAGCATGAGCACGAGCGGGACCATCAAATGCAGTCCTGGCTTCGATGTGAACTCGATCAGGACAAGTACCACGTGGCTTCTCTCTACTGTGCTGTGTGCAAGAAGTACAAAAGCAGTCTCGAGTCGCTGAAGAATTTCTTGAGGGCCTGGACCTCTGGTTCAATGAACCAAAAAGTGAGCAATGTGCTTGACCATGCTACTAGCGAGGTCCATAAGGCAGCAATGGCACGACTGCAGTGCTGACATCGATGATTGGGTGAAGCTTGTCGACTTTGGATCACGAAAAGTGGTCGTGAATGGGGAGGAAGTTTGATCTGTGCTTTGTTATGGCCAAACAGAGTATCCCCTTTGCTAAATATCCAGCCTTGTAGCTGGAAGAGTGCCATGCGCACGGTTGATGTAGGCCACGCCTATAGAACTCCCGACTCGGCCCAAGTCTTTGACTGGCTTCATCGCTAGAAGTCAGCATCAGGGCTTCCTTAATTCACTTTACTGAATGTGTGCATTATGACATAATGGATTGTATTAACGTCCGGCCAGATTTTGCTATGTCAGACCAGTTGTTCTGACATTTGTCAGAACACAGGAAAATAATTTGCTCTGCATGTGGCTAGGAAGACTCATGATGAAGCTCTGTCTGTGGCCACAAAGAGAGTTTTATCACAAGTCAATACTGTATGTATGAGCTCACAAGAAATCTCACTAGTTGGAATGTCACTGTTCTTTTTTCAGCTTGTGGTTAACTGGACGCTGGTGAGGGGTGTTGGTTGACAGATGGAGGCCTTCAAGCAACAGTGTGTTCCTCCTGTCTAGCCTGCAGGGGGGGGGGGGGGGGGAAGGGGAGAGGGAAGAAGGTGAGATGGAGAGGGGAAGGGAGGAGGAAGAAGGTGAAGATGAGGGGTGTTGGTCGACAGATGGAGGCCTTCAAGCAACAGTGTGTTCCTCCTGTCTAGCCTGCGGGGGGGGGGGGGGGGGGGGGGGGGGGGGGGGGGGGGGGGGGGGGGGGGGGAATGGAGAGGGGAAAGGGAGAGGGAAGAAGGTGAGATAGAGAGGGGAAGGGAAGGGAGGAGGAAGAAGGTGAAGATGAGGGGTGTTGGTCGACAGATGGAGGCCTTCAAGCAACAGTATGTTCCTCCTGTCTAGCCTGCAAGGGGGGGGAGGGGGATGGAGATGGGAAGGGGAGATGGAGAGGGGAAGGGAAGGGAGGAGGAAGAAGGTGAAGATGAGGGGTGTTGGTCGACAGATGGAGGCCTTCAAGCAACAGTGTGTTCCTCCTGTCTAGCCTGCAGGGGGGGGGGGGGGGGGGGGGGGGGGGGGGGGGGGATGGAGAGGGGAAGGGGAGATGGAGAGGGGAAGGGAAGGGAGGAGGAAGAAGGTGAAGATGAGGGGTGTTGGTCGACAGATGGAGGCCTTCAAGCAACAGTGTGTTCCTCCTGTCTAGCTGGCAGGGGGGGGGGGGGGGGGGGGGGGGGGGAATGGAGAGGGGAAGGGGAGATGGAGAGGGGAAGGGAAGGGAGGAGGAAGAAGGTGAAGATGAGGGGTGTTGGTCGACAGATGGAGGCCTTCAAGCAACAGTGTGTTCCTCCTGTCTAGCCTGCAGGGGGGGGGGGGGGGGGGGGGGGGGGGGGGGGGGGGATGGAGAGGGGAAGGGAGATGGAGAGGGGAAGGGAAGGGAGGAGGAAGAAGGTGAAGATGAGGGGTGTTGGTCGACAGATGGAGGCCTTCAAGCAACAGTGTGTTCCTCCTGTCTAGCCTGCGGGGGGGGGGGGGGGGGGGGGGGGGGGGGGGGGGGGGCGATGGAGAGAGGGGAAGGGGAGATGGAGAGGGGGAAGGGAAGGGAGGAGGAAGAAGGTGAAGATGAGGGGTGTTGGTCGACAGATGGAGGCCTTCAAGCAACAGTGTGTTCCTCCTGTCTAGCTGGCAGGGGGGGGGGGGGGGGGGGGGGGGGGGGAATGGAGAGGGGAAGGGGAGAGGGAAGAAGGTGAGATAGAGAGGGGAAGGGAAGGGAGGAGGAAGAAGGTGAAGATGAGGGGTGTTGGTCGACAGATGGAGGCCTTCAAGCAACAGTGTGTTCCTCCTGTCTAGCCTGCAAGGGGGGGGGGGGGGGGGGGGGGGGGGGGGGGGGGGAATGGAAAGGGGAAGGGGAGAGGGAAGAAGGGGAGATGGAGAGGGGAAGGGAGGAGGAAGAAGGTGAAGATGAGGGGTGTTGGTCGACAGATGGAGGCCTTCAAGCAACAGTGTGTTCCTCCTGTCTAGCCTGCAAGGGGGGGGGGGGGGGGGGGGGGGGGGGGGGGAATGGAAAGGGGAAGGGGAGAGGGGAAGAAGGTGAGATGGAGAGGGAAGGGAGGAGGAAGAAGGTGAAGATGAGGGATGTTGGTCGACAGATGGAGGCCTTCAAGCAACAGTGTGTTCCTCCTGTCTAGCTGGCAGGGGGGGGGGGGGGGGGGGGGGGGGGAATGGAGAGGGGAAGGGGAGGAGGGAAGAAGGTGAGATAGAGAGGGGAAGGGAAGGGAGGAGGAAGAAGGTGAAGATGAGGGGTGTTGGTCGACAGATGGAGGCCTTCAAGCAACAGTGTGTTCCTCCTGTCTAGCCTGCAGGGGGGGGGGGGGGGGAATGGAGAGGGGAAGGGGAGAGGAAGAAGGGGAGATGGAGAGGGGTAGGGAAGGGAGGAGGAAGAAGATGAAGATGGGGAGAGAAAGAGTGAAGCCAGTAGTTAAGTGTGTGTCTTATCGAAATGTAAGAGGAGCACTTTATAGCTCTTGGCGCCATTCCACATGCACGTACGCCATTAACATCAATGCGTGTGTGTCAAGTGCATGGTTGCTTAGTGACTGAAAGTATGCTGGGGTAGCCTTTGCGCCATTAGCACATGATCACAACCAGCTGTTTCAAACTCACCCATGCAGAGCTCCTTCATCCAGTGGTGTTTATGCTGCCAGACTGAGTTCCTGTTGTGCATGCCCTCTTCCTGGGTGGTGTGGATTCCAATTCCAAAAATGATTAGCTGCACGAACTTAATTTGAAGCCATCTTCGTTTTGTTGCGTAAACCTCACGCATGCATGCAAACAACACATGCACACTCGAAGCAAGGTGAGCATTTTATATCCATACTAATGTACATTGTGTACACCAACACTGAAGTTGCAGTTGCCGTGGGAGCCACTTATTCTACACGTAGGCACTCTGTGGTTGACGTCCGCTAGCCGGGTCTGGGTTAGGAGTGGTCTTGTCCGATGTGGGGAGATACTAATATGCACCCCACAGTGCTATGCTACATAGCTGAAATCACATCACATCCCCCTTACCACTCCTCATTCCTAGACGGGGGGGGGGGGGGGGGGGGGGGGGGGGGGGGGGGGGTCTCTCCAACACATCCTCTACTGCGGTCTCAGCTTCATAAGGCGGTGCTGGAATTACTACTTCTCTGGCCACCTGTGTTGTCAGATACGTCCTCGGTTCCAACCTGCACAATGCCAAGCAGGTAATTGCACACATACCCACACACACACACACTATACATAGCCTCGTTCCCAGTCCCACGCCCAGCTTTTCATTGCTTGCAGTACGCAAGTGACAAAAAGCTGGGCGTGGGACTGGGAACGAGGCTACACTATACACCCTCTTTTTCTCTCTAATGCAAATTAAGCTGCACAGGAGGTCCAAGTAGCATCTGCTAATACTAAGGACCTCCTTATAAAGAGAAGACAAAATACAATTAAGTAGCTAAGGTGACAAAACGGAACACTACACAGATGAAACACAGGACGGCATTGATACACACACGGACACACATCAGAGGCTTGCTAGGCTTGCTGTCACCTTGCATATCCTCCCCCTTCCACAGCTAGCAATGACGCTGTTGATGACATGCATGCATGTGTAGTAGTCACCAGGTGTTGTTCCTGACCTGTACAGTACAGATATGAGACTGAATGGGAAGAGCCTGCTACAGCACAGAGATGACTGCCATAATCAAGGTACCCAGTGGGGCAAGCATCCTAATCAAGTAATATAAGTGGGTGCTACAAATTCCTAACTAAGTGGGTAGGTACAAGTGATATACACAGAAACAGCATTTAACCCTTTCCTGGATGAATTATTAAGGACCTCCTTATAAAGAGAGACAAACTACAAGTAGCTAAAAGGGAACACTACACAGATGAAACACAGGACGGCATTGATACACACATGGACACACATCAGATCTAGAGGCTTGGTAGGCTTGCTGTCACCTTGTGTATCCTCCCTCTTCCACAGCTAGCAATGACGTTGTTGATGACATGCATGTGTAGTGATATACACAGAAATAGCATTTAACCCTTTCCTGGATGAATTAATTTGCACTTTACCAAGAAAATTGAATAGAGTTTACTTGAAAATTCATAGCGGTGCCACTGTACAACTATGATGTCATTTTTAAAGTCCTAGCACACGACACAAAACTTGCATCTTCTGCAAGTTCAACCATGAGCCTGGGCACCATGGGAGCATGGCCACGGCCAGGGTAGGCATGTAATCTTGCCATGCAATTATTTCAGCCTATCTCCTTTATACCTCCCTCCCTCTCCATCTCAATACAGCAATTGCTTGTAAGATATGCAACTCCACAAGCACCGCTTGCTACGGCCATGCATCACGGATACTGCTGGGGGTATTCCCGTCTCACAAAATGGACGTGTCAAAACCCAACTAGCCCGACCTTTGTCAGTCATGGGTCCTACTTTTAGTACCAGCAATGTGACATTGCGGGTCATCAATCCCTCCCTTGATATAACTCTGCAGGTCTGCACCTGAAGATCTTGTTCCAATGTCTCTCCCTCTACTCCAGGAGGTGGTTGGCTGCAACGGAGATCCTCTCATCTCCATGCTGTGCTCTGACTTGGTCATCAGGTCATGCAGCCTGGGGGGGGACAAAAGAAGAGTGGAGGGTCACGTAGCCAATCAGATGTGACACGTCTACTTACATATACTGTTCACTGGCTACAGCGTGTTCACGTGTTGTATAGTTCCATGTATGTTACTCTGAGTGAGCGAGTCCGAAGGTCAACTCTCAGATTGCGTAGAGCGGTAGAGGATGTTCGTGCTGCATTGGTGGTTTGACGCACATCAGTAATTAACCATTCATACAATCATTCTGTCCCCATTATGCTCAAATTACACTGTATACAAGACTATACATGTCATGCTAATTAGCTGTACTCAACTACAGCAACATATAGTCCTGTCGTGGCAATTTCAAATCACCATGTGGAGGAAGGGAAGGGGGTACAGCTGCGCCCAGTGAAAAGCTTCTTAGCTGTGGAAGATGTTCCTCCATAGCAGCTTCACAGTGCAATTTTCACTACCTCAGCTACATCCTCTTTTCCTGCCTTAGGAAAAACTACCTGCAGGTATGGGACTGGACGGACACAGTCATCGTCAAAGTTGCTCTGTGAATGTGTCATCTGCATGTCTGTTCGAGTCCGTAGTGAGACTACTTCACTTTTGAATATTACCACGCCTACGGGACTCCTCTAAACAGGAAAATCTCTGAAAAGGCCAAAACGAAAGTTCAAGTTGTCTCACCACGGACATGAAACGGGTGAGTAGACGGTGAGGACATGGAGCAGCTCTGATGGTTACTGTGCCCGTCCAGTCCCGTATCTATAGGCAGTTTTCCTGTGTGCCGTGTGTCTAACTAGCTGTCACAGAATGGAGGGGGTCCTTGGACTTATACTGCAGACCTTAACATTTACTGTAGCACAGCGCTGCTGTAGCAGTGTTGCTGAATTATGATCACTAGCTATAGGAGCTTTTAGGTTATGTAGAAAGGTTCACTTCTAGCCGCATTCCCTCAGGCTATCAGTGATGGTGTGATGGCCTGGAAAAATGTGGGTTGTCACCTAGCCGCGCTTCCTTTGTAGCTGAGAAAACTTGTCACTGAGAGTTGTTTCTGATCACTTGATTCCATTTTGATTCCACCTCTTCAACAGGCAACACATACTTTTCCTTTTGAATTTGAGAGCTTCAGAAGCAACTGATCGAGTGATCAAGTGCAATTTTTGCGGATCAAAAATCTTGATCCTTGAGTGTCACTGTGCTTCGACAGGCAACACGATTACACTAACTGTGCAACAAATCTCGATTGCGAACAATTCGCAAACACCTCGGACCATAGAGAATGTGTTGAAATTGAAATGCACATTGAAGCTACGTAGGCACCAAGTTGCTCAATAACTATCCATCTTTTAAAACGTCCTGTCGTGGCATACTAGCTATGCACCCACTTCCTCATAAGAGCTGTGTATTGAATAGGAGCCTCATCCATGTACTCTTTACTACCTACACCACCTCTCCTCTCACACACCTGTTTACTTGTTTGTCCAAGGAGGCCATGCACTTCCACCGTGTCTGCATGCCATCTCTTCCTCAGTCTTCTCTTCCTAAAGAATAATGAGAAGCAGCACTGTAAGCCTAGGATCATCAGACATGCACCAATTCAGATCATAGCCACATGCACTTACGGAAATACTATGCTATACACCACATCTGTAATTCTGTATAGTGCATGGCCGTGTCAAGTAATTCATGTAGCAAACCCTGTGCAACAAATCATACACAGTGTAGGCCTACGCCCCCACACTAGCAAGTGTAGGCTGCAGTTTACCAGTAACCTCTCATTCTTGAGGCCTCCTTCTTGGACCTCTGTAGAGGCCCAGGATCATGCTCATCACAACTTACACTTTCTATAATATCATACACCCTCAGTGACAGTAGATGGGTCACAACAATGTGCTGACTAGATAGCTAGCATGCATGACCGTCCATGGTGGCTATCTCAGGAGGATTTTCTTTGTGGACTCCCTAAGCATACAGGACAGTTGACATCTTCCTCCCTGCCTCCATTCTTAATCTACCCATTCTGTCTGTTCACTTACCTTCGACCAGATGGACTGCTAACAGAGATATGAAGCCCAACGCTGCCCGGCTGCCTCGTTCCCAGATCGACGCCAAGCTTTGCCAAACCTATTCCCAAGCCGCTAGGGGTCTGCGCACTGGAACAGCATACGGAGTCAACAACAGAGGGAGCGTCAATGGCAGAGGGCCTGCCTGAGGAGGACAACGTCATCGGTGACAGAAGAAAAACGACAGAGACAGAGACACGCTTTGCCAAACTTTTTCCCAAGCGGCATGGCATGGGGTCCGGGTCTGGGCACTATCCTACAGCATACGGGGTCAACAACATGGGCATCAACAGAGGGAGCGCCAATGGCAGAGGGCCTACCGGAGGAGGACAACGCCATCGGTGACAGAAGAAAAACGACAGAGACAGAGACACGCTCCTCACTGTCCACAGTTTACGCGTGCACAGGGCGTTTACCGCCAAAATTTGTGTCAACCAATCAAATTAGACCTAGAGCGTTACCGGCGCGCGCCTTGCCGGCCGGCTTCTGCCGGGTATATAAAGGGAGAAAAGTCTGCGGAAGCCATTCGGGCTAGGTTTTGGCTCGGGTAAAGTTAAGGTGAGGAGAGCCCTCACCTAACCTTACCCTAGCTGAATATCTTTCACCGCCAGGGTAAGTTCAGGTATAGATAGTTGGGTGGGGGGGAGAGCATTGGGTGGGTGGGAGCATTGGGTGGGTAGGAGCATTGGGGGGGTGGGATGCATGAGGGGTGGGTGCATGAGGGGTGGGTGCATGGGGGGTGGGGGTGGGTGCATGAGGGGTGGGTGCATGGGGGGTGGGGGTGGGTGCATGAGAGGGGTGGGGGTGGGTGCATGAGAGGGATGGGTGCATGAGGGGTGGGTGCATGGGGGGTGGGTGCATGAGGGGTGGGTGCATGAGGTGGTATGTACAGATGTAATTGTGTGTGCATAATATAGCAGCTGATTACTTCATACAGAGATGATTTGTTATGCCTGTCAATCCTGTGTATGTGTATTCTGTATTGGTGATAGGATTAGTAGATCAGACTAAAATTCTAACATGCACAAAATCTGTCTGTGGATTATTAAGCAGTATAATAATTATAAGGGTTGTTTTAGGCTCAATAACTATTGTGAGATGCTATTACACTGGAAATGATCTGCACCTTGCTATTAGAAAAAACTGGACTCCTGCAACGAGCTCCAACTGTAAAGGTTACCCTTCCTGGCAATAAACTACATACCCCAATATAAACTCGATGCACCCAATCCAATCCATGAGCATGAGTAAAACGATTGCTTGCATTCACACTGAAATACAAACTTTAATTGGACAGCAGAAGCGAGCCAACCTAGTTGTACGAACGGCAAAATTTTAGATCATTGACCGACACTGCCACCTTTTGGTCCCCCAGCTCCTTTAAGTTTAGCTAGACGGTGGCCGGCTCCTTTACTTCCAGAAGGTTGAGCAATCATTACTCAAACTGCGGTTATGCTTGCTTCCGCTCACCCACAATGTTCAACATTCGACAATTATAAGAATATTTCCCTTGCATGGTGAGCATTTCCAACTGCAGACCAGTCCAGGTACTTGTTCTAAAACTGACCCAACCCCTCCTTGTATTGGAGGACTTCACTCGTGAAATTAGCACACTGGCAGATATATAACTGTAGTCAAGTGTGGAAAATCCATGATAAAGCTGTTGAAATATACAAATACTATACAGCATCATGACACCAAGTTAAAGAGTGAGCTATTGAGCTAGTAGTGGAAGAAGCCCTCCTAGGACGTGACCTTTCTACAGTGATATATTCATCAGGGTTGTGGGTATGGTAGAGATTATGCAGTTCTCCAATTGCCTGCTCTTCAATCTGCAATATATGAATCCATTGGTAAATAGATTGGATTCCTTATAGCTTAGGGTAAGACAGCACCTCAGGCACATTAAATTCGCATAACATGTAATTAATTTTGGGGATCAAATATTACAGTAGACAAATAAGTTATCGCTTTAATTCACAGTACTGAAGCTACGTATACAGCACGGCTACTGACCAATGAACGGCTTATAGCTTAGCAGTGCAAAATGTGAAATACGCCTCTCATTGGTCAAATAATGGCGCTCTCTGGCTAGTCAGGCTCATTCATAGCAAAGGCGTTTGTAAACAAATGAGAACATGAAACAGAGAAAGAAGGCAGCTTATATCGTTACTCGCAGCGAGTTGTTCTTTGCGTCTACTGTGGCATTTCTTACTGAACAAGAGTCAGGATATTTGACAAGAAGACAATGTCATGACAGAATCAGCCAGAATCTACGAACACACGGCTTTGAAGATGCTTCAATTCAATTCAAAATCCTATGCTTCTGCAGAATGGAGGTACTTGGTAGGCAGAGCACAAGCAGTGTAGCGGTAGTGCAGTGGGAGGGGTGGTAGGTGTGGCAATTATACCAGTCTCAATTGTGTTTTCGTCGAGAGATAGCGTGCCATGGCACTGTGTACACTAATGTTTAAATTACCTATCTTTGAAGAGAGCAGTTTCGCTATGATAGCATGGCTTGCAGTGCAATTTTGAGATAAATTGCACGAGTAATACATTTAGTAAGGCGAAGGCGAGTGCAAATTGCATTCCTGAATGCATTACAAGTGCAAAATTACACTGCAAGCCATGCTATTACATAGACAAAATGCATGCACAGAGGTAGTTAATATATGCTGCCGTCCACAACAATTTTGTAACAGAAGTCACATATTTACATAACCAGTATACATACCTGTATTGAGGCGAAAGGTTTGCCAAAAGCCCTAGATAGGAAGACAACAGATAATTATACTTGTAACAGTACATCCCTGCACGCAATTCGGTATACAAGTATACAAGTATACAGGATGTCAATACAGTGTTTTAGCAATGCCCAGACTGTGGTGAGCCGCATGAGCAAGCCAGCACTGCAGAAAACTCTTGAAAATGGCAAACTTATAATTATAACAATGTACCATTCATCCTTTCATGACCAACGAGACTCCTAGTGTTGCGTATAAATACCGAAACCAGAAATTCACCACCAAACTGCCAAAATCGGTTTCTCTTCTTCTTCTTCTTCTTCTTCTTCTTCGTTCAGACGGGTTTAAATTGTGTGACTCTCTCATGACGGTGTTTGCACGAAACAGCAGCATTTTACACTGAGAAGTGCACAACCCATCACTTTACACAACTTAGAAAGCCAAAAAGGCACACTCAAGAATTATGGCTTCGTTTGCAGTGCCATTTTCTTTGGCATGCAGGTACATTCGAATAGCTATTGTAAACTTGCATGATACAATGTGCAGCTGCCTGTACACATTTCACAGTAACTATAGTGGAGTTGGCTATCCGTCGACTTACTTGTTGCGATCCATCTCTTTGTTTTGTTGGTCTTGAACAATGGCAGCAAATGAAATCACTTGGTGTGGAATCACTGGAGGCTTCTTTCTCAGTAGATGGCTAAAGAAAGAGAAAGAAGGCAGATGAATTTCACCCCTTATCAAAATAAGGTAAGACAACAGTTGTTTATTTCACCGCAAAAGGGTGGGGGAATTAAACTATTCACATTGTAGCAAACCCAACAATAGCAATGCTCCAAACATGACAGTTGCAATTTGACCTTTGTCACTGCACTGGGTTTATGTTACAAATGATGTTCTGGAAGACGTGAATGCACCTCTGAAGGCCTGAAAGAAGCTCTGGAAGACCAGAAAGCACAGCTCTGCCATTTTTGTAAACTTAGGTACTGGGCTGCTGTCGTTGGCAAGGAATTTACTTCTTCAAATAATTATGACAAACACCGTATTTCTGTAAATAGACGCCACCCTTGAATAAACACCGCACAATTGGAGGCGCTGAGTGAAATAAATGCCACGGAGGGCTAGCATGTGCGCAAAGTATGACGTACGTGGACACTTTGTAACACCTTCCAACAGTCACACATGGGAGACAGTCTCCTCAAGCTCATCGTCGTTCGCAAGGCTGAAGCAGTGGAAGTCATGCCTACTTCACTGATCACTAGCAGGCCTGGGAACAACCTACCTATCATACCCAGACCAACTAAAATTGATGTCATTTTTCTTCCCATACCATTCCTCAAGTACGTTTCTGCTAGTCCCTGTAGGTCGTGATTCAATTTGGTTTGCTTGCTTTCGCTCTGCTTCAGCTTCCGCTATGAGATCACGGAGGGACACAACTGGACTTGTACTTTGACTCATTTTCCTGAAGTGAATATAAGAGGTATTTTACCATTACTCTTCTGAAGAATTATTACTGAAGTGAGGTGTGCCTAGGGGAGGGGCAGTAATGCGAGAACGATAATCAAAACATCTCCCACATGCACTGTGCACTGTCCTGGCCCCAGGGGTGTGGTCGGTTACCACAATGTCCATCACAATGTCCATCACAATGTCCATGCTGAGTATGAAAGACCTTGCAGTTGCAACTTCACATCAGAGCGGAGCCTGCTAATGATGACCCACTAAGGTTCAAACCCAGTCCAGGCTGTTTGCAGGGAGAGAGTGGAGCTCAGGCTTTGAACATTTGGGAGATGGTAATTTTGCAAAATCATCCTGGCATAACTAAAGCAAAAGGGTCACTTTGTCATGGCAATGACCCATACATGTTACAGACTCTCAAACAGATACATTCAATATGGCTTGCCAAGGATTAGTTGGCGGAGTCGGTGGAAGTGATGAGGGAGAGGACACGAGATCTTGTTGCTGCTGGTGTCCCGGTACTGCCTGAGGGGAACTCACTGGGTGAGACAAACGCCTGGTCATCTTGTCAGCACTTGAGTGAATGGAAAATTAACATGTACACTGATTATTGGTAGGCTACTTTCCCTATAGTCAACTAAACTTCAGGGTAGAAACAATAATTGTATCTAGCAGGGTTGTTGTAATGGTAGTTTGTAATTGTAATCGATTACAATTAATTACAAATTCCTATGTAATCGTAATTTTAATTGTAATTGATGATAATTTTGTCTGAGTAGTTGCAATTGTAGTTGATTACCTTGTGGTTGAAGCTCAACTACTCAATAGCTACGTACCTATTGGCAACATTGTACCACTTCCGCCCTACCAAGCCATGAATAATATTGACCTCCAATACACCGAGCACGTGTTGAAAACTTATAAGATGGCGGCCAAGAAGGCACTTGTCTTTGAACGTTATACTGATGTATCGGAGAGTGGTGGCTTTGTGGAAGGGAAGTGCAGTGTATGTAATATAAAGATCCGCGGAAAGAGTGGTGTGACATCGAATTTCGTTACTCATTTGAAGGTATGTGTGCCCGGTGTGTGTGTGTAGGCTCAGTAGCGTGTGCAGATCTAAAGTGACTTTTAGTCTGGCAGTCTGAAAGTGCAGTGTAGTTCTAGGGTTAGGGTTAGGGTTGGGGTAAGAGCAGGGACAAGAGTAAGGGCTAGGGCTACGGGAGATTCAGCAGAACTATAGCAAGTGATGTTACTAGCTAGCTATAGAGCGGCTGCATTGACGTGCTATGACATCACAAAACCACGTGGCAGTACTTCCACAGGGCAAAACAACATGGAGTTCAATGGCAGCTGAACGGAAGCTACTGGCTCACTTGTACTCCAGGTCGCATAGCTGTCCGATCTAATCGGCATGGTAACTGTGCTACAGCGACAGTTGACACAGTAGTACTTCGTACATTCCGAGCTGCTTGTGTTTCTAATATCACTGTAGAAATTACTACTTCCTTGCCATGCAGTCTTATGAAAGAAACGGAATATATCAGAGGGCTTTTCGGTTGTTTTACAGCCAGTGACGTCAAATGCAGCCGCTCTATTAGCTACCGTTGCACTTCCTGCCAGACCAGTAGTCACACCTACATGTGCATGTATGTGTTCATGCATCGTCTGCATTCTTTCTTACACAGCGGAAACACCTTGCCACTTACAATGAGCTTCAGAAAAGAAAGCAAGCTTCCACTAGTTGTAGCCCGACCACATCCCCTACACAAATGAAACTTACCGATGTTGCTTTTAGCAGCAGCAAGTTTGAGAGGAATCACCCTCGGCAAAAGGCAATAACTGATGCTATAGCTAAGATGATTGTTAAAGACATACAACCAGCCTATACTGTCGAGCGTCAAGGTTTTCGTGAGTTAGTAGCTCTGCTAGAGCCTCGTTACACCATGGTCTCTAGGCAATGCCTACAAAATACCTTGCTTCCTTCCTATTACTCCAAGGTGGAAGAGGCAATCCAACAAGCTTTGGAACGTATTGGTACTTGTAGCATCACTCTTGACATATGGTCAAGCAGGCGTATGCATTCTTACTTGGGGGTTACGTGCCACTTTGTGTCAGAAATGTGGGAAGTCAAATCCCTGCTCATCGCTTGTAGTCAGATACATGGTCGTCACACTAGTGAGAACATAGTCTCTGAGTTTGAGGAAATTGTAACTCGCCACAAGATTTCTGACAAGCTGTACAAAGTAGTCACTGACAATGCCTCTAACGTCAAGAAGGCATTTCCTGACACAGTGAGTATGCCCAGCTTTGAGATTGAAGCAGAAAGTGAAGAGTCCGAACAAGAGGATGAGGGCACTGAAGAGACTGATAGCTCTGATGATGAGGATGAGGCTGTAGAGCTTGAGAAGATTAATATACCTCAGAGGGTTTCATGCTTTGCTCATACCATGCAACTCTCAGTCAAGGATGGTCTAAAAGCTTGCTCTGGGATTTCCAAGGTCCTGGCTAAGGCAGCTCGCATTGTCAATCACGTCAAGAAATCAACAGTTGCCACTGAAAAGGTAGAACGTCTGTATGGCAAGACACTTGTCTCTAAAAATGAAACACGGTGGAATTCCCAATTGAAAATGGTGCGACGACTTACTGAAATTGATGTGGATAAGGTGGTAGATAGGCGGGAGCTGCACTTAAATGCTTATGAAAAGCTTGTCCTCCGAGAACTGGTTGAGGTTTTAGAACCTTTTGAGGAAGCAACCGATATCCTTCAAGGAGAAATGTACAACTCCATCAGCTTGGTCATTCCATCCTTCCTGGGGCTGAAGGATCATCTTTCACGGCTCAGCACTCGACACTGCTCCCAGCTTGTCGCTACATTGCAGTCCTCTCTCGATCGTAGGTTGGGGAATGTCCTTGACGATCCTTTGTACATTTGTGGTGCAATTTTGGACCACCGATTTAAAGTAAAATGGTCTAAGAAGGTTGATGAGCACAAAAGAGTGCTACAGGAAGAAGTTTCAATGCTATCCCAGTTTGATTCATCTGAAAGTTCTTCTGAGGATGAACCACCAGCCCCTAAGAGAAGCAAGCTGTTCTCTTTTATGGCAGTTCCAGGCAGAGTACAAAAGAAGCGGAAAATGACCTGTGAACAGGAGATGCAGTTGTACTTAGGTGACGAGTTTAGCTGTGAATCTCCTCTTGAGTTCTGGCGGCTGAAAGCAAATGACTACCCTAGTCTTGCTGCCCTAGCGAAAAAGGTTTTTTCAGTTCCTGCTACATCAGCCCCAGTGGAGCGTGTATTTAGTGAAACGGGAAAGATTTTAAATTCTCTACGATGTCGAATGCTACCAAAGAACTTAGAAACACTGATATTTCTTAAAATGAATTCCAAATTCATGTGAAATGTTTTTTTCCTATCAAATTTATTTCTCCAGTGAGGATGGATACACAGGAGGTCAATATCTATAAGTATGCTCCCCAACATAAAACACATACTGGTTACAAAAATTTGAGTAGCTAGTTATAAATATCCAACGAAACATACAAGGTTTTGCTCCACCTATAATGGATTGCATGTTGCAAATGTATAGTGTGTAATTGTAATCGTAATTGTAATTGTGTGGAATTAATTGAAATTGTAATGCTAATTGGCTTCTGGAAAGAGCTAGTAATTGTAATCATAATTGATTACTGGAAAGCAGTAATTGCAACAACCCTGGTATCTAGAGAAGCGTTACTATCAACAGAACAAATAATTTAGTACTAGAGATTGCAGTAGCCTCTAGAATGTGGAGATTCTCAGCAACACAATGGTATAAGTCAGGTGTTTATATGTACATGTATAAGCTAGAACTGAACATGGGGAACTAAGTATACTAGGGAGAACAGAGAGAGAAACCTTGGTTAACACTCCTCAACTCCTGAGGCAAGTAAAATCAGATGTGTAGCAGAAGCCTCGTGACTTGCAATTGGCTCTTACTGTAGAGTACCCAGGGTTGGGGACATTAGAACGCCGCTGAACAGGGGGGTGGGCGCTCAATGCGTACTCAGACTACTTAGGCAATGCAGTATCCGCCCACCCATTCAGCGCTGCGGTAAGCTGTGAATATCAATGACTGGCTATGAATATATAAGTCCATTTTTCACGCAAGGAAATTGATCGCGCGTCTTTGCGAAGTCCTTGAGAAGAAATGCTCGACAGAGAAAGCACGCCGTAGTTCATACTTCACTGTAAACCGAATGCACCACCCCACCCGAAGGTTATGAAATGCTGCTCAAAACTTTTGTGATGGGTGGGCCCTTACTATACACTGCTTTCGGACCCTGTGCAGTAACTTTCGCGTGAAGAGGGGGGTGGGCGCTTGATACGTGGTGGGCGCTTGATACGTACTCTACGGTAGGTGCTTACCAGCACCTAAGAGTGGTATGACGCCATTTACCTTTGAAAATAGCACGGTGACTGTGGTTTGTGGTCATACTGTAGAGAAATACACGTATAAAGACTGTGCATGGATACTGTCAACATACACTGTATAAATTACTGTAATTTTCATTGAGGCTTTAAATTAGTGTAACGGACTACGATGAATTTTACCAAGGTTTTTTTTCGATAGGAATACCCGACTGTGCTCAGGCATCCTCCTCACAGTGTTAGGGGTCAAAGGTAATGCAAATACTAAAGCACAAATGCCTTACACAGCTAACTGCATGGAGGTATTGAAGGTGAAGAAACAGATTTAAAAATGTGTTGTAATCTCATAATAATACTTCACATATCTGCCACTTCTTACCTTGTGATTTTCCTGTTTTTCTTTCTCTTCCATTGCCATAATCTCTTTCAGACTTGTGGTTGGTACAAACCTAGGAAGTTAAGGTGAGAAGGTTTTGAATCACAGATTGGCTCAATTCTGAGTACAACCTCCTCTGGTTGCCTGCATGTTGGTACCATGGAGGCAATTTATACACCCGGGTGTGCCCTGACCCGAAACAAGCCTACGTATATGCAGTCAAGTTATATGTATATATATCACATGACAAGCAACCGTGCTTGCCAAGGGGCCAAGGAGCCAAAGTCAGGTTGACCTACTTGAAAGCTGAATGACAATCAGGCAGTTTGGCCAGAATCAGGTTCACGTGGTTTAGACTGTTGACTCTATATAGCTGAATGGGAGGTGAAGCTTATACCTTGCTCCGTCCCGATTGGAGCCCACCCCCAGTCATAGGAATTATTAGGTAGTTTTGTGACTGTCAGGGTAATAACATACACCTAGATTACTCACAAAAGTAGAATTTCTCGAATACATGTGAATTTCATTGGCTGCTGCTATATGAATTATGTTTGTGAGGTACCTGCTTGGAGAATGTGACCAGGCATGTTTGCTTGGCAGTGGTGCTGGTGGAGGACTTGTTTCCTGCACTCTTGTTGGGAGCTGCTGAGAGTTTCCAACTTGTGCATCAATGATCAGCACCTGTTCATTACTTGGAGGATTGGTTTTGTTGAACCTACTTATCAGTTTAGTCCGGGGCATGTCCCGTTCCTGAGCTTGCTTGGCTAACGAATGCTGTGGAGTGTCAACAGAGTCCAACCTTTGTTCCTCCTCTGCTCTCGGAGTCAAGATTTCGGGAGATTTTGGCGGAGGAGACAATGCTTTGGATTCACTCTGGCTAGTTTTTCTTCTCCTCTTCTTGCGTGAGCCTGATGAAGTAGATCTCGGAGATACTACCTCCTGGGAAACTGGGGAGCTGAAACAGAAGACAAGGGACAATGCCTGACAACATCAGTAACATTGCAATTAGTTAGTTCAGTGGAACTACATACGTAATCCCTTTTTGGGTGAGCGTTGTTTTAGTGTTTTCCGGATCCATCTTCGAAACAGCCCCCACATTTGAGGTTTGTACTTGTACATTGTCAGTAGCATTCGCCACTCCCCCAACAGTCGTGGGTCATTGCTATGCAAGTTAAAAGATGCCAGAGCAGTCTCCAATGTAAAGTAGCTGCATCCGGCCAGATTTTTTGGCCGGGACTCAGGGTCAGTCATTCTAGAGTGCTCCACTCCATTGTTCTGACACTTTACAAGAAATTGAGCCAAAGTGGGGAGTGGGAGCTCCTTCAAGGGCGAATTCTGTTTCGTGGCACTACCTAAGTGCATGTTTTCATGTACATACAAGCACCATCAATCACCCCATCCAGAATGCATGTATGTACATTAACTTGCTAGCCAAATGACGTGTATATTGTGCAATCTCAAGATTACACCGAATGCAATTTTGTGTTTCTCAATCTGCCAACATGGATATCTTCATTAGCCATGCACTCTCCACTCCAGCGTCAACTATCGGACATGTGGGCAATAATTTCAAATTGAAGTTTGCGTCACTCCACTGTAGCTGTCTCAGCATGATTATGATACCTGTTTTCTCCTGTGTTGGAACATCAAACTAGGTGAAAAAAATTTGTCTGGCTTTAGGTTTGGTCATGGATGATTTGGTGAAGTCTCTTGCTGTTTTGCTATCAGATGGAAGCATCTTGCTTTAGTTCGTGGGTCCACAGAATACACTCCATTCTACAATCCATTCTGCATTATAAACTTACCTCCATGGGTCGGTATCCTCCCTGGTATCCTTGCTGAAGCTGTCGATGGGGAGCTCACTGTCACTGTGTATGCCGTCTAAAGTGATATCCTCTTCCAGGAAGTAGCTCTCTGGAAGCTGGCTTGGATCAGGATCTACAAATGTGAAGACTCCAGTTACTAAATCAACCTTGGGGAGTATACAGCATTGGGAAAGTGCTGTCAATACAATGGGCAGTATCAAACCAGTGAACTGGACTTGACTGCAGAACTGGCAAAGGTAAGTTTTAGAACTATCTCTCAATTATTCTGAAGCCTCACAAGACTGCTGAGCGCGTTAACGCAAGGCAAGTAATCACACAGTGCAGCACTCTCAACGGGACAGTCAGAGAAGTAAAGTATGTTCAATCATTGAGTACTTACTCTATGAGGCATCCACAATAACCGTTACAACTATTGTCCACTCATTGCTGGCACAAGTATCCTCATAGCCCCTCCTTAGAGTTGAGTACATGGCCTCACTAATAAACTGCACAAACAAATGGAATGGGCTGTGTGGTGTGTAGCTATACAGTGATTCGTCGACAACAATCAATACCAGCTCAAGGTGACTCTATACACAACGGTTTTTTTCAATCACTATGCATTTGTCCTTCATGCAAGCATTGATCTTATTCTACGTAACAAACCTGGAAACTTGATTCTTCTGTTACTGACAACTGACGTCTGCAATAATCACAAACACCATTGCATGTGACACATTTCATGCCATTTCTGTTAGGTTACACCACTAATCAATGCTAGGGCAACACAGTTTGTCCCAGTAGATGAGTGGTCTGTAGAAAGGGGTTTGTTTCTGTACTGAACAGCTACCGCAACCAAGGTTTGTGCCTACTGGCCTCGTTCCCAGGTCATTCCCCGTGGCCTGGGAACAAAGCTAGGTGCTTATTGGAATAATTATACAGCAAACCACAGTAATACTTCCTTCTTACCATTTCTTGGTAAACTGCCGAAAGTTCATTGAGAAGGGTGGAGTCCAAGCTTTTGAGATACCTGAACGAGAATGTAAACCTCTGCTGACAGTTATCAGAGAACGCGGTAGCGTTCTCTATTTAGGGATGGCTAAGGAAATGTCGAAATACCATACTAATGCACCAGCAGGAAAACGGCTAAAGAAGCTACTACCCCCCAAACCAAGCATGCAGACAGAATGACCTAGCAGTTCACAAAAACACTCGCAAACGTACCTGAGAGTACGTGGGAGTCGAGAAATAAGTCGCCGGAAAATTCCGATTTCGTCATCTTCTTTCTTCTTTCTTCTTTCTCATTGACTAGCATAGCTGGCTAACAAAAGCATTTCCTGAGCTAGTTCACTCACAGAACAACATCGCTTTCGTCGTAGTAGCTCCTTTCGGCCCTTTTGACTACCTACTGTCAGGAACGGCACTTCTGGCTAGCTACGATTCCGTGAATTGCTAGCACGAAGCCATTTTGGTGCAACCAGAGGTCACGCGTGCCAAATGCGCATGCGCAGTTCACATGCAAACGCACGTTGCATTCTTTTTTACAGGATTTCGGGCGCTTGGTGATCAGCTGAACCCTTGTGAATCCATCATCTGGTGCCTCACTACCGCTGCGAGGAATTTCTACCAACCTGTTCTTGCCAAGATCTATCGTGACTATGCCATCATGGAGGCGTGGCTTTCTTTTAATGACGTAACTACAGTGCGGAACAAGTATATACCACCAATACTGTGAGTGAGGCTAGAGTTTTGGAATACTCATATTATTAGTGGAAATAGAATGAAGCATCAAAGCCTGCTCAGTGCCCAGCAGAAGGTTCACATCCATCAAGGCAATTAATAAAATCTGACATCAGGAAAGTTACGCATTCCATGCGCTCAAAAAACCTCACAAACTAGAAACAAAAAATTTTCTTACAAAAATTACAAACGATTTAGTGATGGCCACCCCGATCGACTCCTGAAAAAGCAGACAAACAAGGAATGCCATTAACCAGCCTCAGTCCCATCCCATCCCTAAATTCTACATTTTTCAATGGGATGGGACTGAGGCTGGTTAATGGCATTCCTTGTTTGTCTGCTTTTTCGGGAGTTGATCGGGGTGGCCATCACTAAATCGTTTGTAATTTTTGTAAGAAAATTTTTTGTTTCTAGTGTATAAAACAGTTGGCTTGGGTTACTGGTAACACAGTACACAGTTCAGTCTGTAGTATACCCAGGCTGCCGTAACACAGTACACAGTTCAGTCTGTAGTACCCAGGCTGCCTCCAGACCTCAGAGCTGTATGGCTCTTAGCCTCGTACCCAGGCCTTCAATCGCGGGGGGAAGGCCTGGTATACACTGTTTGCGCATGCGTTTAATTTAAATGTGAATATTACGTCAATTTTAATTGTGACGTTTGCGAATGGGTTGGGCCTAACCGATGACGTTTGTGTAAACACACTCGCGTACGCGTGCACGAGAGCGATCAAAGGGCTCACAACAAGCACACCACAGCTCTTTCCACTGTCTACAAGTCCCTTCTTGTAGCTAGTCCATGAGGAAAGGGAGCGCTTGGTAGCACAGGCTCTTGCCATAGCCAGTAGGTAGCTAGCCACACGAACACGTCGCTGCCTTCGTACACAGCTCTCATGGAGGAGCGCTGCTCTTCTTTCACAGTCATCCGTGTCATTTTCAGCCTTCGCAAAGCATAGGAAAGAGCCTCAGAGAAACTACTACCACCGGAACTTTTGCACGCCATGATTGCTACTCGTCGTTCGTTGCGGTTCTTCTAGGAATGTAAACGTAGACGTCATTCGACGTCATCGTTTCACGGAAGAATACCGAGATATCCTTTTTTCCAAGATTTTGGGGGAAATTAAGCACATGCGCAAACAGTGTTCACCAGGCCTTCCCCCTGCAATTTGAAGGCCTGGGTACGAGGCTATATGGCTCTGTGCATAGCTCCACAAACAGGGAATGTACTATAAGCATGACATAACAAGACCAACTAGCAAAAAACTGGATGAGTGAATACATTGCCTCAGGCAGAGATACGAATAGGAAGTGACAAGTTCCTGTTCCGGCATATATACCTTCCCTCCAACAAACTGGCGCTATTCATACAGATGAACTGGAGACCGGAGATCTTCAGCTGGTCAGCAGAGTAGGCCACCGCAAACTCCACAATATCTCCCACGTTCCTCAAGTTCACTATTGAAATGTGAGTGAAAATTAATTTGTATAGCTATAGGCTCCATACTACAACTACATGTATATCAGGGTGCATAGGTTGAATCATTAAGACAATGGCTTACACTGTCTTGCTAGAGCTTGTTCACACATGTCCTTCAGACGTGTCAGAAGAAGCTGTGGAAGGAAAACAAATTTGCACAACTGTATACTAAGTCCGTTGTAGCTCTACCACAGGCATGTGAGTAAGGCTGAAGCAGATTGACATGCTCTGGTGCATGCTGCACACTGACCCAGCACACCATGTGCTTAGCAGGACAGAAGGCTGTACACAGAACACTCGTGACACAAAATGTGGCATGGGGGTACTCTGAGGAAGCTTCTACATCAGGCTTGCACTTCATGCAGCAAGACGACTTTTCTGCAAACTGGTTGCCTCCCCTCCATTGGTGCAGTCTTCCTTGTTGACTCAGATGCTCTTCACTGCCACTAGTATAGGCCATGCAGAACTCTCTCTATCAATTGCTATAGTTTATTTCAACCTGTACTTGCTGATCAGTAGCCACATTTGCTTCAAATGGGAGCGACTGGGAAAGTGATCAGTCATGCATGTACTTGTATGCTAACCTGATCAGCTAAAACCAGAATAGAGGTGATCCAGTCCTCTGAACTTGCAACTGCAAGGACAAATCAATTTGAGAGCTAATGTATACATGTTATGCATACTGAACAGGAGGCCTTGTATGGTGAGCACTGGCCTCATTCCCAGGAGGCCTGGGAACGAGGCTAGGTGAACATAGTTTTGCAAGTGGGTACAGCAAGGCAGAATCAGCATAGTGTGTAGGTAAACAACTGCAACCCTTACCATGGACATCAGGAGCCTCATCAGTATAGATGTAGTCCACTACAGCCTTCAAAAGGCGGTAGCTTATTGGCAGGTTGAGTGACTTCGTGCTGTCAGAGGACTATGAACAGAGGGGTCACAAACTGGAATGAACTACGGTAGGCACTATACTGTCAGAGCTTTATGCTAGACTTACATAGCATGGCACACACAACTGGAGATGGCAATTATCATGAAACTTATACTACAAGTGTGATAATTGTCGTTAGACCACACATGATTATTTCATGTGGCAGAAGCATGATGCTTACAGGTGTACGTAACTTAAAGCTCTGATACAATATGTATACTCACCACCCAATTGGGGTCTAAGGAAGATAGAGCCTGATATTAACCCACTTAACCCCCCCTCCCGCTGCACCCTCAACCTTGGTTCCCAGGGTGTTCAAGCCCTCATGTATGCAAGTGCTCTATCCTGTACAAACAAAACCACATTTACCTCTCGCCATCCCATCAGTAGCATGCTCCTGAAGTAGTCTGTAACCAAGGATACAGAGATAAATATATAGGGTACAGAGCAACAGAAATGATCTATAGAAGCAATACCATCATGTATATAACCTATGATGACCATAATCCAAAGCAGAACATTGGATGACTATTCAATGCTTCATCTAATTGCAAGTAGGTTTGGTCAACTAGGATACTGATTACACTGACTCACCAGATCTAGCAACAAGCACACATTTGTGGCAGCTGATCTCCTCTTGCTCCTTGGACACCAGCACAAGGTCTGACAGTTCGGTCTGGAGTTTCAGGGATGGCTTCGGGCACACTAGGGTGAGTTGTTTTGGAAGAACATGCTTCCGGGCTTGTGTGCTCTCCAACCTGGACGCCATTGTAATACAATGTATGTACATCAAAGATCAACACCATGCCTCAGTAGAATATAACATGCAATTGGAAAACAGGGAACAGGAAACAGGACAGGAGCGGTAACAGGAACGACACAATCCTAACTAAGCTGTCTTCAGGATCACTGTAAAACCTGGACTTGGGACTGGACTGACTGACCTGTGCACAGACAGCAAACACCACCAAGCTTCGAAGGGCTATCCCCAGCTCTGTCTCAAGTTGCTTCCTACCCTGCTTCAACAACTTATGGATGACATTTGCTAATTCTTTCAATTGAGCTCTAATTAGCACACTTTGCCTACTTAGCTCTTGAAGGAGCAGATGTTAAGCAGAAACTGAATATTCCTCAGTTATCAACTACTATAGTTGAAAATATGCATGTGACCTTTGACCTCCTGGAATGCCTAAACAGGCTAGGAAGCAACTATCAACAGTGACGGAGACCTCTTGTAGCTAAGGTGATGTTCATTGTCTGTATACAGCCATCTGTCTTGATCAGGCCCAGTCTACAGACCAGTCCGCAGTCCAGTCCAGAGCCTAGAGTGAGAGTCCAGACCCTACATACCTTTGCTTTAGTGATGAGATCTGGAAATCTGTGGCCAGTTGCAACAGTGTCTTGAGATCATTTCGCAGGTTAGAAGAAATGAATTCCATTTTGGGTTCAGCATCACCCAAAGCTGTAATTCCTCCCTTAGGATGCCTATTGCTTGATGGTTTCTTGGGTGTGCTGTGGATGAGTGTGACGGGGTCTTGGGGGACATCGTGATCATCGGTTAGTTTGTTGTGGGATCCCTCAGCATACTGGTCATACAGTGCTGTCAGGTCGTTTTCGTCGATGCTAGCAAAAGAAGTGTCCGGAGTGCTCTCAGGATCGAGATTGACGGAAATGTTTTCACTAGGTAGTGTGCCCTTGGCGTTGTCTGGTAACTGCTTGATGCAAATGTGCCTACCATACATGTAGTGCAAGAAAACACCGAAGATGCTTAGATTGTCAATCTTGAGCACCAATCTGGAATCGACGTACGATTCCACACACTTCGGTACATGTATGTCATGTGAGTCGGAGCTTTCGGGATGGAAGATTGAGGCCCACACCGGACTCGCAGATGCCAGGATAAATTTGTGTGCATGGAACAGCTGATCACCCACCTGCGTACGTACATGGGTTGGGGAGAAGATAGCGTTAGTCACTAGCACCCTTGGGCCTTGGCAGAGGACCAGACAAGCCGTGTACGTAGATATGCAGCATTGCCTAGAGGCTTCAGCAGATTCCGAGCAAGAATCACTAGTTTATCTTCTGCTCCTCTGTCAAGGTAGTACGTAGTACATGAACTCTATAAGATTGATGGCAAGAGCTACTGCATTTCAGCTGGAAGTGTCATACATATATTGAAGAGAAGCAAACTAACGATTACATTGTTCGCGGGATGAACGTGGTACATAATGGCATCTCTGCTGGACATAATGGAGTTCTTTCTCTTCAAAAATAGTTTGGTCTTGGTTTTAACAAGAAGAACACAACATGACCCTCAAGGGATACGCTAACAAAACTAATAAGTTATGTCTGACTCAAGGTTGCAGTACTGGACATATACATATATACGTATAGAGTGACCTCAATTGCCAAATCTGTGGTGCTGCCAGGCAGGCACGATTCATCCAGCAGGTTTGTGAGGTCAGCAGAGAATGTGCTGGGACTCACTTTGGGCAGTGCAGGAGCCCTGAACAGAAAGACAGACAGATGCAGGTGAAAACATTCAGAGATGAAAGCATAATTACGTATGGCATGTACCCCAGTCTGAACTGATTAACTTTGGAGTGCCTGGCTATAAAGCACACTGTGTAAACAGCAGGTGTTCTGTCCAATGCCATGGAAACCACACTTAAATATTCTGAACACCAGGGTTTCTTTCTGAAACATCTTTGAGGCAGCAAAGTTATTGCAGGCTGGAATAACCTGGCTGTTTTTCGTGTACAAATGTTTGTGCACTCCTGGTGGTGAAGAATTCTCCCATTCTGGCTATTCCCTAGAGCTAAGCGGTTTCTCCAAGGTGTGACTATTCAGGTACAACTACAAGCTGTGCTGCTTCACAAGACACAGTACATGAAGACATTGATACACCTTTGAGCTAGGTTGATTCATGCACATAGTGCACTCACACAAATTACACACAAACCTGTACACATTCTGTAAGTAAGCAAAGTTGTTGGCCTTGAAGTCGGTGAAGACACTCTTTGCATTCTGGACAGCCGGGATCCTAGTGAATTTCGGAGGCGTCCTTGACACAGCTGGGCTGGAGTATACCTCACCTTCCTCTGACAGAATAGGTAAATATTCACATGTTACTACACTGACCAAATACGGAATCCAGCCTTGTATTACACATGACACTTAAACCACGGTTAGGTGTGTGCAGGCATTTGTTTCTTTCTGTGTTTCCATGGAACATGTGCCCTATGAGTTGCTTGAACGCAAGTTTTTGGACTTCTCGATGCTGACAATTACTGAATCAGGGCAGTGGTCAAGGCACTTCAGCAGCTACTTACAAATGTAGCTTTCTGTACTGCAAGTGATGAAGTTACATAGCTATATGATCTCGGGTAGTCAGAATTATCATTTAGGGTGTGGCCTACTGTTTCCTTTCGTTTCACAGTTTCACTTCATTTCATGTCTTAGTACAGCGTTCTTGTACACAAGCTGAACATATAGGCTGCCACTTCAGTAAGTGTACCGCACATAGATATGGCAACTAGATAAAATATGCCAGAGTGTCAGGCTGCATACACAATTTACATTTATTATGAACAAACATTTACATAACAACAAATTAAATACTGCTAGCTACCTATTATAGTCTCAATCCGATAATTATATTGTTACCTGTGACAATGGTCAAGAACTTGCCAAGAAAGAGCTGAACGACTGTGGAAAAAATAATTTGTTTGGTCTGAAAGTTGAGCACGAGTAAAGAGATATAATGAACCATTTATGCCCTATGGTAACATGTTCAGTACTTACTGTCGATTTCACTTCGCTTCGAACATCCGTATTCTGTGGATTTTCATGGAAACTGTGTTCTGTAAATACAACACTCACACAAAGTGCCCACAGCTTCCAGACTCCAGTGTATTGCGGGCCGTGCGATTTCCGTAAAGCTCCACACAGGAAGTTCTTGCCGCTAAACTTGGCACGCAATACGCATGTTCGAAGCGAAGTGAAATCGACAGTACCTCTTTTGCTCAGTTCTAGACAATAGGCCTTAGAGAACTATGCAAAAAATCCTATTGTGCTATGGTTCCAATGCTCATAGCTGAGCAATGTTCCGCTTCCCAAATTGGAATGTTTGTAAGGTGCTCAACCAACGTTGGATTATTTTACACCACTGTTAACAATTCTGGGATGATTTTTTCTCTCTATAGACAGTTAGGATACTTGGTGAGCACGTTCACTGCTTGTGCATGCAAGTACAATAAGATTTCAGCCCAATAATCTTGTCTGCGAGGATTTTACAGGAAACAGCTTTCTGACTTGGCACACCCACACTTCTGGTACACTTGCAGTTGTATGTTGCACAGGTATACGTAAGTAACAGGATTTCAATATTTTGATGCTTTGAGATTTAGAGGTCAATAATTTATCTGTATAATAACTCAAGTGGGAAACATCAAGCACTCCATCTCTATTCCTGATACAAAGAAAGTCACTGAAAATAGATGCGGGAATACGACCATACAATACACAACTTCCAAACGTACCTTTGTAGTGACCCAGTTCCGGCAGAAGGTTTGGCAAACTCCCTTTCTTTGCTGGCTCCCAGTACCATACCTAATAAGGGAAACCATCACTGTTGACATTTCCAGATAAGGTATGTAAACTACCCTACTTTCATGATCAGTGAATGTCCTCATAACGTTAATATTACTGTTGAGTAATATTATACACCCTAATTAACACATGCGCATGAAAAGAAAGATTGCAGACTTGGAATCAGCTAACTGCTCAAGTTAAGACTATAGAGGCATATCGTGTGCAGACTTGGGTGGAGCTGAAATCTAGCGATGATGCAAGCCCCCCAGACTTGGAATCAGCTAACTGCTCAAGTTAAGACTATAGAGGCATATCGTGTGCAGACTTGGGTGGAGCTGAAATCTAGCGATGATGCAAGCCCCCCATAATGTATAGTTATTTGGCACCGCACTAACACATCTATCCAATAATTAATACCAGTCGCAAAACATCGATTGCTTACTTTACAAGACATAGCTGGTTTGCTCAGACAAATGCAAAATATGTCTGACGTCTGACAACTCTAAACCAATTTTCTTTCACCTTGTGGTCAGAGTCTACCACGAGGACTTTCGTGGGCTCTGTTTCCACTTTGCGGAGGTAGTCCAGATCACTGAGACTTGCACAAACCGTGAACTGGACGCAGCTGCATTTCTCGAAGAAGGTACACCTAAAACAACAGAGAAACAATCTACTGTTAATCACCAGCAAAAATACACATACAGCACAGCAAATATGTAGTGTCCAAGTATTCATACGTATGTAATACTAAACTATAACGGTACACACGTATCATGTTCATTCCTGCGACACCAGCAGGCCATGTGCTGTAATACCAGAGTAGTAAACAGTTACTGTACTGTAGTCATAGATCTGCAACCATCGTGCTGCCATTCCTCCTAAGACACAGTCTATTCAAAAGGGTTTTTCATGGCAGCTAGTACGGTGTGGACGGCAAGCCCCAAAAGGGTAAACAAATAAGAGCTGACTCTCCACTCCGTGCGATATACATGTAGCGAGATAGAACTTGAATGTAGTGAAGGTGGTCCTGGTCATGGCACACTCCCTACGCCTTCATGATGGTGGCACGGGCCATGAATTGCTGACGTGATAGCTCACACACATGCTGTGAGAGGAAAGGAGATGAAAGACACTGGAAGATGTAGCAGCTACTGAACACTCATCACTCAGTACGGCAGCTCTACTCTCCATCCCTGTGTTCAAGTACACATAGATCAGAGTTCCTACGCATACTAAATCTAGTGAGTGAGGAGGAAGATGGTTATAAAACATTCACCACTACCCTGCAGATGCTGAGAGTTCAAATGAGAGCTTAAATGAAAGCTCAAATAAGAGCTCAAGTGAACGTCTTTTAAGATAGGAGACGATCGACCTTGAAGATAGACCGAAGTTCCTCAAGGTTACTGGCTAGCGCTGATTGATGTGTCTTACCTCTGCAATATCGTATCTTGGATGTCATACACAACGTTATAACACCACGTGTAATTACGTATGGTTTGGCATTCACTCAATGCACTGCATGCAACCATTCAACTAACATGCAAACATTCCGGCAATATTATAACGTGAATGGTAACAGGTATGCCTTTTCCGGATGGCGGTGAGCTAGAAGAGGAAGGGTACATGCAGCAAGTCAGGGGATGACAATGAGTCCTCGAGTCCTCAGCACAAAAGCCATGAAAGCACCCACAGCAAGGTGAAGTTATACCTGTATGGTGGTGTTTGTGAAACTGGGAGGTATGTTCTTTTAATAGGCAGAACAGGTACGCAATCATCAGGGGTAAAGAAACAAGAAAGCTCCTGTGAAAATGTGCAAGGTAGGGTTGGATGAGATTTACGATGGTACTGAACTGCCCATCTCTTCAAAGCTCTGCAGACTATGGACGAACCTGGATGTTCGTATCACCAGACTGGCAGCAGTGGTTGCGAGTAAAACGCGGAACGTGGAATGGAACGTGGAATTGCTTATTATAAAAATGCGTGATCAATGTTCCACGTGAGCAACACGTGAGCTGACCACAAGGCCTCGTGTTCAGCACATTTTTTGAGAGTTGAGTCGTTCTTCATGTTGTTAGGATCTGCTCTGCTGTTCTGTCTTCTTTTCGTGCGTTTAGGCGTTTCTTTTTGCTGGATGGCTTCATCTTCATCTCCCATCTGCATCTCTTCTCTGTCCGAGGCGAGTGATGACGAAGATGGCCTACCGAGTGCAAACCAAGTTTTCACTTCGTCGGTCAGCCTTTCCAGGTAAGTCAAATTTAATGTGTTTGTTTACTAAACTTGTAGCGTAGCTATATGTATCATTCCTAGTTACCTCTTTTTCAGCATGTTGGAAGCCGACGGCGATAAGGCCTCCCTCCCCTGGATTGAGACTACCAAGCACAAACCGGGTTTTCACTCCAACCAAGGTCAAGCCTGTTTCCTGGTAAGTCAATGCTTATTTACTACACTTGGAGCAGGCTATGTATCATTCCTACTTACCTTTTCAGCGTGTTGGATTCGGACAGCGATGAAGCCTCTGGATTGGGATCTGAGAGACAAGTAGAACCAAAGCCGAAGAGGTATATATACGTATTAACAGTGTAGTCATGTGCTATTGAGTGGCACATTGTACTGGTCACAGACAGTGTGTGAGAAGTGCTGTCTACTGGATCTAAAGGGCTCGTAAACGTGTTGATGTTGACCTGCTAAATGATAGTCAATAACTGTGTGAGATTCATTCCACTTGGTCCCTAGGCGAAAACTGTTCAAGTCGTCACCAGAGCCCAACACAGATTCTGGTGAATCTGATACCGAGTATGAATCAAGCCTGTCCCATTCCCCTCTCTTCTACTTCAACGAAGATCCAGAACTTCCTGCCTATTCGCAAACACCATCAGGCTATAGCCTTCCTCACTTGGTAGATATCTTGATGAGTGGCTCTGTGTCGCAAGAGGTGGTGTGCAAAGTGCAACCCCTGGGTGTCAGCAAAAATTGTACCCTTTTGATTGACCTCGACTCTGTGAGTATTGACGACTTGCGAGCTGATGATCTTGGGTCATGGAAGTCGACAGGCACTCGTCGTATACGCGCAGGGCGTCTTTATTTACTGGACTGGACTGGACTCACCCAAAAATCTGTAAGATGCCTTTTTCAGTGTAGGACAGAAGCTAAGCATACTTATTTATTCGCTAAAGTTGCTTGCATAGCCTGCTTTCGTGTCTTCCCTCGAGTCGGTAGAGGTCAAAGGTCACGTGCATATTTAATGAGCTCCAGCAAAATGCGCTTCAGTCAGTCGTGGATGATAGTGGAATATCATTTTCTGTTCTCTATGCTTCAGCAAAAGAGGCTGGTTCGATGTCTGCGGTAAATAAAGGCTCTTCTAATCTTTTCATTAAAGCTCATTAAATATGCACGTGAACTTTGACCTCTACCGACTCGAGGGAAGACACGAAAGCAGGCTATGCAAGCAAGTTTAGTGAATAAATAAGTATGCTTAGCTTCTGTCCTACACTGAAAAGGCATCTTACAGATTTTTGGGTGAGTCCAGTCCAGTGAATAATGATGAAAGCGCGCAGCCCGAATTTTACTTGCGTTCCGCGTTCCGTTCCGCGTTCCGCGTTCCGGCTTTCACAGGTACCCAGGTGAAGAGTGCCTCCCATACAGAAATTGCTAGGTTGTACCAACCTTGTCACAACCTAGCAAGGTTGTGACAAGGTTGTTACAACCTGGTGAGTAACTTGTCAGAGTTTTACTTCCTGACTGCAAGATGGTACTGTGGTTGTCAGGAAATTGCCACAGTAGTACATCCTGGCAACAACCTTGTACTATAGTTGTGAGGAAATTGTACAGTCTATGATAACCTTGTACTGTGGTTGTTAGGAAATTGTACATCTATAACATCCTTAATGTAGTACATATGATTGTCAGGAGGTTAAAGCACACCTTGAGGTGGCACTGTACTAGCACACCAACTTGTAAGCACACTCATTGTTACAGGTGGTAAAAGCACACTAGGCACAGCTAGTTAGTGGTATAGCACACCAGTGACACAGTAAGTGTGTTTGTCACACTGTAGTTGTTGTGCATGAGCACACCTGTACACACCTACACTCCATAATTATTGTGTGCAAGGTACACTTGTAGGTTCCCAAACTAATTAGGTCTGGGAATAAGACTACCACAAATAGTGGTGGTAGAGTGTCTTTCTGTGATTCTCAATTACTGGTAAGCCAGACTACGTTGCATGCTTGGGTGGGCCTACTTTCGAATATTCAATTGTGTGGGCCTGTTTTCGAGACTCGAGACGTTTTTGAAACTACGCCTATCCCCCCCTCTTTGATCGGCCACTGTATAAAGTTCATCGCCCTTGGACGTATTATCAGGAGGTATTGATATTGCACCCTATACAATGTCTTGAGATGTGTAGGAATTTTCCTGCACATTCTGTAGTCACGGTTGAGTCCATGTAGCAATAATTGTATGACAAAGTCTTACAAATTTATACCAGTCATTTCGCTGGAAACTTTCATGCTTGAAATGAGCACCACATTAGCGCAATCAGTTCTGAATCAGTGATTCTGAAATCCACAACTAGCTATCTGATTTTGCTCTGACTCAGATATCAGAATCTGGTGTGCATCTGAATCTGAATATGCTTGGAAAAGTGGTAAAATCTGATGTTGAACACTTGGACCAAAATAGTGCAAACAGCACTCATAAGCTCCTGAGCACAAGTGTATCACTACTAAGTTCAAAGTACAGGGATTATTAAGTTAACCCATTGCGTACGCATGATTTGAATTTTTGCTGACTCCTGAGTTATCAGAGGCAAGACACCTGACTGCGCTGAACGGCTAGTTCAAGGGGCGAATGACGGTAGATACAGTTGTTAGTGTCTGTACAGATGCGGCAAGAAGTGGACCAGATCGTACTTGAGAGACTACACACCTATGAAACGCACGGTAAGCGTTTAGTACATTATGATAAAACTTTGTAGAGCTGGTCACCAGCACTGCTACTTAGAGTATTAAGTACGGCATGTGTAAGTAGGCTTTAGCTGCCTGTTTGGTCAGTGTTGGACCCTGATACCTTCGAGACAGCTAGCTGCAAGCGTGAGGTGGGCACCAATTGGAATACAGCTCCCGCAGTCGATTCTGGCAGGGGGCCTCGAGCAGTCAGTGGCAAGCCCACACCATCGAGAAACATCCTGTAGAACCAGTGGTCCCTGACATCACACTGGATGCTTGTTCAGAAAAAGAGACGACGTCCAGGGAGTGAAATTGAGCACAGAGATGGTTGGACACCGATTGAGCAAGGAAGAAGTGAGGTATCAGAGGCCCCAAAGCTACCCAAACCGAGATGGAGGACGTTTCCTACCAAGTGATTGATGGTACACCAGGATTACGATTCAGATGAGGAAAACTCTCCACAGCTATAAATGGATACCCATGCATCGTCTCAAGTCCCATGGCAAGCCGAATGAGGTGTAGATTGAAGCCTGGCACATGAATAGATTACATTATAAACTGAGGAATTGGTGTGTGTAACTATGTATGCTGTGTGTCTGTCTCATGGGCCAGACTGGCCTGCTGTCCTAGGGATGAGACGTGGTGTTCACTGTAATAACATAAACTGCCTCACACACACACACACACACACACATACACACATGCACACACACTCACACACACACACACACACATGCACACACACACACACGAGTATGTGACCAACAAATACACAGTGGCCAAGACGTCATTGGTGGGCGCAATCAACGACAAATGTGCAAACTGCCGCCGCAAGGACAAATCTTCAAGCTAGTGACATAATAGTACTTGCACATATGCATGCAGCCATACTATGGTGGTGTACTCTTGATTGCATATGTCATCCTGTGTTGATCGAGTTATATATAATTATTTACCTTCCATTTCATGATGTATTTACTAGCTGCTCAATAATATGCTTTTGGATTACAGGGTTGTTGCAACCTTGTGGCATCCAAGGTGGTAACAATGTCAAATCCAAGGTTTTGGAACAACCTTGTGACTACCTGGTAACTAGGCGGCAATAACCAAGCATCACAGGGTTGTCGCAACCTTGTGACAAGCCTAAGACAAGGTGGTAACAAGGTGGTAACAATTTCAAATCCAAGGTTTTTGCAACCTAGGAAGAACCTTGTGACTACCTGGTAACTAGGTTGGGACAACCAAGCATCACAACCTGGTTATCAGGTTGTCACAACCTTGTGACAACCTTGGAATTTCTCTATGGGCTGGTATCCATTGTTTGCACATGTGGTTAATTATTACATAAACCCACACAGATGGCCAATGACAATGATGTCTATACCACACGTGATGGCAGCTTTCGCTTTTTCAAGCGTTGAGCTCGATCTTTCAACAGTGCCATGAGGGACGAAACTACGATGACTGCCCCAGGCAAGCTTCACATCAAGCGCGAAGTGTATAACACAATGACTTAATTACCAAAACCAGTGGGTAGCCAGAGTCACTTCAAATATGCACTTCAAAGATGCCCTCTGCTCATGTTCAAGCATCATCGCTGCACATCCCAAGTAACTGGAGGTACGAAACTGCCGAGTCTAGGTCTTGCATAAGCGTAAAGTCGCCGTTATTGACAGAATGCGATCGTAATATGCATACTGGATGTCAACAAACCACAGATGGCGCGGTCTTATCTGGGATTCCCGGAATGTCGGAAAACTAAGCGCATGTGCAAGCAGGGGTACCAGGCACCCAACGCGCCTTGGTTGAGGCTAAGTAGAGGTTGGTTATTATTTATAATGACATGATAGCTTTCCTGTGTTGTTTTCTCTAGATTACTGTGGTCACCCAAACAAGTATGGCCTCCTGCAGTACACGTTTAATGGGCCTGAGGTTGAGGTGAAAGCTAAGCCTCACGGGAATTCCAAGCGTAGCATGCCATACTTTCGTATGGGTGCTTCAACAAAGAAGCATATTCGGGAGCTAGCAGTGGAGTTTGTTTTTGGCTTAGTCAGCTGACCGAACTACTAGTCCAACCGTTCTTGCCTGTTGAAAATGGTACCTTCTTACCACTTAGCAACCATTGCTGTCAATTGAGTGGATAAATTAGTACAGCAACTAAAAGCAACGCTCAATTTTATAGCACGCCACATGCGAAAACTATATAATACCATATACCTGGAAATTTTGGCAACCATTAAATTTGGCGAAATGGCCTGAAATGGCTCGGTATAAAATTTGACGAATTTTTAAATTTGGCGATCGCGACACAAAAAGTATGACGTAACTATGCATGCCACCATGCGACTTCACAAGATCAAGAAGATGGACGAAGATGGACGAAACGGAGAGCAGTGTCCTTGGCCATCACATTTTTAGCGGCATCTGGAGGCCCACGATTGGCAAACAGCTATCCAGGAGGTCAGCAATGCCCAGGATGCGTATGCTGTGGCAGTGATGCACGTATACCAGAGTTGTCAGCAGCCCGGTGCACCGTCTGTGAAGTAGTAGGCACTTCTTAGCAGGTAGTATAGATACTTTGGGTCTTGCAAATCAAGGTGATCCTGCCTCACCGCGTGTGTCTGGCCAGCCATCTAATATTGGAGTTTTTCTAATTTGGCGATCGACTTCAGAATCGCCAAATCACCATTTAATTAAAACGGTTGCCAAAATGACCCGGTATATGGTACCCTATGAGTAACTTACCTAATAGACTTGACAGCAAATGCTGTGCACACAAAGATGCGGTGCCTCTTGGTGATGCAGCAGGTTGCCGCATCGCTGACCGACAGCTGGAGGATACTGTCGCCTGCTTCCAGACTGATTCCAGGCACCTGCACAGGATAGATGGACAATGACAGAATGAATATACATACTGATTGTGATCCTCATGGACAGACTGTTAGGGCATTGCTTCCATATGTATTGGTCTACTTCTGAGGTAAGTAAAATAGGGTAACAGAAATCAATGTTCATTACACGCATGCACATCAATACCTAAGGAACACAGAGTCTGAAGCCTTAAGAATAGTATCCCAGGGGACGAGGTAGTCTCGTTCCCAGGCCGCGTGGAACGAGGCTAATGTAACATTTGAGAATGAGCATATCAACCAGCCTCGTGTTGGCCAAGCAGCAAGGTATTGGCTTGTCTTATATACGTGTTGACAACAATGGCATTACAATGGTAGATGATAACAATGGTCTAGTTACTAGCTAGTTGCTGAAATGGCCGATGACAGTAGTTTGCAATTAGAGGATCTTCTTAGCAAGGACCTTTTGTTCTTTGATAACTTCGATGGTGAGCCTGTCTTCAAGATCCAGTCCAATAACCACACCCAGTCTGCACTCTGCACCTCCATCCGGTTCCATCCCAGCTCAACCACAGTACTTCATTGACGAATTAACAACGAAATGAGAACACAAAGCGAAAGACAGTCAGACTTGACAGAGTGACAGAGTGGTGCAGGTAAGTTGGAGAAGAGGGAAAGAAAGGTGACATTCCCGAAAGATTGCTGACATTCCCGAAGCTGAGCTTGACAGGCTATTGGGTCATTTCTTCTCCTAAGTTCAGATCAACTGCATGAGCCCAATAAATCTATACAGTCGTCCAAAGGAGCCTCGACAGGCACCTCATAAAGGAACCACACAAACCTTCAGCATAATTCGGGACTGCATGCCAGTGTTCCTACGATAGGGGAAGAGGGTGTCCTTGCCCAGGACATATTGGCTGACATGGAATATGGATTAAGTCGAGATCAAGCACCCAGTCACAGCTGTTTAAAAGCTGTGAATGAAGAGAATATCCACAGCAGTTCTTTGCAGGCGAAGGTATGAACCTCCTCACCAAGCCAATGCAAATTTGTAACCTCGATGAAACCAGAACCCACCATCTATTCTAAGCTGTCTATTGTCGGCCAAAATTTGTTCATGTTGATGACAGATTATGGATCTTGCCCGTGACTTACTCAGGAAAAAGTTGCTATAACATGCTAGCTATTTGTATAGTCTGGCTGTTGTAGGATGCCTGTGTAAGTGATAACGTGCAGATGCTGCACAAAAGGGGTGGGGCAAGCGGCAAAAAAAATTATGAGCAGCTGACCAGCTGGCCTAAGAATTTCAGGAAGCGATGAGTTGATGGTTCAAGCCATGGAAGCAGTTCGATCAGGAACCACGGGAGCAACTGAGTAGCGAGGACATACACTGTAAGATTCCCTCACTCCACTGCTAGAGAAGGAATAGGAAGAGGAACAGGCTAAGCAGAGATAGCTGGAGCGAGAAGGGAAACGAGTAGCTAGTAAGCCAAGAAGAAAATTATTGGAAGGAAAAGAAAGCTGCAGAATTAGAAGACAAACAAAAGCAGAGGGAAATGAAAACGAAAACAGAAGTGGAACAAGTCTACTAAAGTGAGGGAAACTGGTGAGCCATCCAGAGTTGAACTTGGACCTCAGAGCAAACTACCTGTAGTAACGAATGCCTTGGAACCTACAATGATGAATCATCACCTGCAGGATATGGACATTATTAAAGCTGCACTGGCTGCGTTGGTCGCTGGAGAGAGTTTGTGATGCACTGAAAGCGGGTGTTCCGGTTGACACCACTGACCAGGTTACATGGAAACTGTCAAATGGCCGACATTACGTGAACTATGAACATGTACATGTAACAGGAGATGGAAAGCTGCACTGGCTGCGTTGGTCGCTGGAGAGAGTTTGTGATGCACTGAAAGCGGGTGTTCCGGTTGACACCACTGACCAGGTTACATGGAAACTGTCAAATGGCCGACATTATGTGAACTATGAACATGTACATGTAACAGGAGATGTAAAGCTGCGTTGGTCGCTAGAGAGAGTCTGTGATGCACTGAAAGCGGGTGTTCTGGTTGACACAATTGACCAGGTTACATGGAAACTGTCAAATGGCCGACATTACGTGAACTATGAACAACTGGTCAGTCAACAGGAGATGTACGTAAAGCTGCACTGGTTGGGTCATTAGAGTAGGTGGTGCACTGAAATCTGGTGTTCCGGTTGACACCACTGACCAGGTTACATGGAAATTGTCATGAAGGTTAATGGGACTGTTAATAAGGAGTATGGAGAGGCGTGGCAAGTGGCAACCTCATGACTGCTGAGCATGCGTAGAAATATATGCGTGGGCAATCCGCGTGGCAGTCTGTGGCTAGCTATCAAGTGCAAGCGAGCAAAATTTTGGTCTGTCAGCACTCTGATCGGGTCTGCGGTCGAAAAGGTGCTGGAGCGCCACCTCCAACCCTTCGTGGCTCACATCCTGCATTCGGCAGAAGCGGGGGAATCCTCAGTGGGGGTGAGAATTACTAGTTAGCCTCTCCCATGTGGGATGACGAGCTGCCTGACATTGTCTCGGACGCCAGGCGCCATCAGGCCGACTGCCATTCAGTACCAGCGCCCAAGCCACCCGCAAGTCACTGGGTCAAGGTACGGGAGCACAAGGGTGACGGGCACCCACATCCATCGGGCTTAATGAACAGGAAGTGATACCTCTCACACCCCTCCCCCATTTCATTATTAGCTAGTTTAGTGGAGCTGTATGTAGGACAGCCTGGCCTATCAGGGTGGGGAGCCGTTCTAGGGCCGCTGAACGTAGCTATGGAAGTTACAGCTAGAATTATGTAATCCGATGCCCAGTCCAGTCAGCTGATACGAAATCACTAGTAAACGAGATTGAGCTTCTGCCTCACCCCTTACAGGATTGGACAACGGTATACCTCAGGAAAGGGATCTGGAGGGAATTGAAACGTTAGGTCTCCTCACCGAAAGCTGGGCAGAAAGCAGAGGTGGTGCAGCAGTTCAGGTCGAGTCAGCGCGGACAATTGCTAATATCCTGGGTGACCTGACCTCGGAAGGCACTACCCATCCCGCAACGGGGGCAAAGCCAGATGGGTGTTCCTAGGCGACGGCCTACCCTCCAGTACCAGCGAAACTGGCTGAACGAATCAGGCGTTGGGAGTACATAGAAATGTACGAACTCCTGCCTGAAGTTTGGCCTAGCCAAAAGGCCACTGAGGAAGGGACATCCAAACATTCTAACCGGTCCACGGCCAAAAAGTGGGTGCAAAAAGCTGAAAGTGGTCACTGGGGCGTGGCGACCTGACTAGTGCTACTAGTAGTCGGTGGTAGGAAGTACATGTAGCTAATGGGGTACTGTATAAACTCCCAAACTATAGGGTTAGTATCTTGACCAGTATGATCTTGTGTTGCTGTCACCTAATGAGTGTTTGATCAGTTGTACTAAGTTAGTAATTGTTCATGATGTGGAGTTTCCATAGTAACTGAAATGCAATTATAAGTAGTGCTATTAACCCCCGTAGAGTATCCCTACATGGATGATCTATTGGGACTGGAGAGCTGTAGGAAGGTGCCACCGGTCAGGGTCCCCACAATGTTGACGGTGAATCCATCTCCCTTGCAATGGCGGGACTGGGGGGAATGCTTAGCCGATCACCCGGACTCGAGGTTCACGGCTTATATAACCAATGGGACTCGTGAGGGCTTCCGGATTGGTTACGACTATCAGTTGCATAGATGTAAACGAGTGAAGGGCAACATGTGCTCTGCTGCCGACCACCCAGACATGGTGTGGGAGTACATTACCAAGGAGGGTGCAGAAGGGTGTATCTTGGGACCCTTTGATCCCAGCATGTTGCCGGAAGTTCAGAGAAGCCGGTTCGGAGTGATCCCCAAAAGGAGCTCCAGTGGCTGGCGGCTGATACACTGGAGGGCGGGAGTGTCAATGATGGGATCGACCCGGACCTATATTCGCTATCCTATGTCACCGGGAGGCGGGGCAAGTGGCAACCTCATGACTGCTGAGCATGCGCAAAATATATACATAGGCAATCTTCGTGGCAGTCAGTGGTTAGCTATCAAGTGCAAACGAGCAAAATCCCTCCCTCCCAAGGTCCCCTTTTGAATTTTAGTTAGGGTGATCTGGTGGACAACTAGTCTTCCACCATGAAAGGGTTGGGTGTAGTGGCAGCCCCCTTCCAGCTATCCTCCCCCAAGCTGGGATTAAGGGGTACTAGTTAATCACGAAGAGAGTTAAAGGAAGGGACGGGCACGGTGACAGGCAGATTAGCTGCCATAACAAGTTCCTATCCCACCAAACCTCAAGCGAGTTTGGAGGGAGCTGCTCCTGCTCATTATTGGCGGAACAATAAGCTCTCCCTATTAAAAAATGCCGACATTACGTGAACTATGAGCAACTCAATAAGAAGAGATGGCTGAAATACCTGACAGAGCGGATCACTGCAGACTAAGCTGCACTTTAGTAAGGCCCTACCAATACAGCTATTCATCGGGACAGTGATTGTATGGAGCGCTGGATCGGTGTTCTGCTGCAGCAACCCAGTCATCTCCCGGTCCCAGTGGATCTCATGTCATCACGGGTACACCCGAGTATATAAAGTATTTTTGGCGCTGTAATACAGCCAGTGCATCATGCACAAGACTGTGGTAATAATTATGGTTTCCTGATGATTGTGGTTGATCATTCCTCAGATGCAACTACGTACCTCTCCAGTGGATGTGTAACACAAGAAATCCTTATCACGACAAGTGGTTCCTTGAAAACCATCCTGCAACGGGGGCAAAGCCAGACGGGGTGTTCCTAGGCGACGGCCTACCTCCAGTACCAGCAAAACTGGCTGAACGAATCAGACGTTGGGAGTACATAGAAATGTACGAACTCCAGAGTAACTGCCATAACGAGTTCCCCTCCCACCAAACCTCAAGCGAGTTATGGGGGGAACTGCTCCTGCTCGTTATTGGTGTAACTAAGGAAAAATGACTGGTCAGTCAACAATATTAAGAAGAGATGGCTGAAATACCCGGACAGAGCGGATCTAAGCTGCACTTTAGTAAGGCCCCACCAATACAGCTATTCGTCGGTACAGTGATTGTACGAAGCTGGACTGGTGTTCTGCTGCAGCAACCCAGTTATCTCCCAGTGGATCCCATGTCATCACGGGTACATCCCTATTCATCGGGACAGTGATTGTATGGAGCGCTGGATCGGTGTTCTGCTGCAGCAACCCAGTCATCTCCCGGTCCCAGTGGATCCCATGTCATCACGAAGTATGTAAAGTATTTTTGGCGCTGTAATACAGCAAGTGCATCATGCACAAGACTATGGTAATAATAATGGTTTCCTGATGATTGTGGTTTATCATTTCCTCAGATGCAACTACGTACCTCTCCAGTGGATGTGTAACACAAGAAATCCTTATCACGACAAGTGGTTCCTTGAAAACCATCCTGCAACGGGGGCAAAGCCAGACGGGGTGTTCCTAGGCGACGGCCTACCTCCAGTACCAGCGAAACTGGCTGAACAAATCAGACATTGGGAGTACATAGAAATGTACGAACTCCAGAGTAACTGCCATACCCAGTTCCCCTCCCACCAAACCTCAAGTTTTGGAGGGAGCTGCTCCTGCTCGTTATTGGCGTAACTAACTTAAAGCTCTCCCTATGAAAAATGACTGGTCAGTCAACAATAAGAAGAGATGGCTGAAATACCTGGACAGAGCGGATCGCTGCTGCACTTTAGTAAGGCCCCACCAATACAGCTATTCGTCGGTCCAGTCACTACAGTGATTGTATGGAAGCTGGATCGGTGTTCTGCTGTAGCAACCCAGTCATCTTCCAGTCCCAGTGGATCCCATGTCATCACGGGTACGCCCGAGTATATAAAGTATTTTTGGCGCTGTAATACAGCACGTGGTAATAATGATGGTTTCCTAATGATTGTGGTTTGTCGTTCCTCAGATGCAACTACCTCTGCAGTGGATGCGTACACAAGAAATCCTTCTCACGACAAGTGGTTCCTTGAAAACATTCCTCCGTACGCTTGATCAACCATGCTTTGCATATTTCTAATAGCTAGAACTTGCTTGAAGAACAATATTTCTCTTCTGTGTTTGTCCTTGCATACCACGCCTTCTCCAACCACTGAATGTATGTCTCGAAGCGTGGAATTCCGGTGACCCCATGTATCTGTGTAGGACTGTTTTCTAGGTCCATTTACGCTCAAAACAAGAGAAAAGACACGGCCATGCAGTTTTCACTAGTCAGGTGAACCCATCCACCTCCATCTGTTCCACCCTTTCTTTTACTAAGGACAAAGTTACATCATGAAACTGAAAGTCTGATGACAGGTTATTAACTTTATCAGAATGACATGCTATTATAGTCTGGAGGAGACCTTGGGAAACATCTCGTGATAGGTGTATTCGCATAAACTTTCACCATCAGTTGAAGAAAGTTGTACTATCCAAGGGGCAACCGCACTCCTGGTACCCATTGCAACCGATTGCAACTCGCTGGTAGTGCAAGCTATGTATTACAACTAATTCCAATTAACGCCCATGTCACGTGAGGACCATGCTCAGTTGATCAAGTCGGCAATGGCAGCAAAAAAGGAAATACAAGAAATTATTACAGCACGCACAATTTCTCCAGCACGGTGAGCCTCGCCATCTAAGCGTCAGTGAATGACAGTGATCACAGCTGTGTGGTCAGAATCTTTGTAGGCCCTTCGTAAAAGCTGTACTGGCAACGAAAGTCGAAGAGAGCAATCAAGTAATGGTGGCCTACGGGAAGACAAAAGCACCAAAATTGTTCGTTTGGATCACAGCATGTTAGCGATCACAACGGTGTAGTCAGAATCTTTGTAGGCCATTAAGTAGTCAAATGTTAATCACACACCGACGGCACAATTTTTTGCCTACCAGGAGTGTAACAACGTTAATGGTTTCTGGACCTCATAGCCACGCATAATGCCAAACATTTGTTTCATGTTAGCAGGATTTCTGTGCACCAGATTACACACTATTATTGTACATGTACGTGACTGGTGTGCAACATGTGGTACACACTACACGTGCAGACACTTGTACATGTGCACAACACTCAAACCACTCACAAGTGATCTAGGATACACCCACTCAAACCACTGTATGTGATCTAGGATACATCCACTCACATGTGGTCTAGCACGCACCCACTCAAACCACTCACATGTGATCTAGGATACATCCACTCAAACCACTCACATGTGATCTAGGATACACCCACTCAAACCACTCACATGTGATCTACATGTAGCACGCACCCACTCACCAATCTGGGGGTACCCAAGGTTGTCTCATGGTGCTTGTCAAAGCCGAGCTGGCCAAGGTTCTTTCCCACTGTGTATACCTCAGTGGAGGTACACATGGCTGTGTGGTAACGCCCTACTCCAACAGAAGTCACATGCTTACTCTTCAGAGTTTTCACCTGCAGTAACAAGCACAAAATATATATGGTATAGGGCAGGGTTGTATCTACGGGGGGTGGGGTGGGGGGGGGGGGAGAACTTTGCCAACGAAGATATTCCATCATTACTTCCTGCAGGATTAGGCCAGGGAGTGTTATGGACACTGAGGTCCGTGAATTGTCTCAGATTGAACTTGAACACCCTCCCCTCCCCCTCCCAAATATAGCTTCTACAGAACGCTGTAGGGGGATCAAAATCTTTCCATGAAATTGCAACTTTTGCCGTATGCACAATTTTTCAACACACATTTTAAGACGTCAATTATATAAAGTGTACTTCAGTGTATTACTAAAAGTGTGGCTCCTCAACAGCTGACTCCAGCAAAGCATGAGATGTCTCTGCGTTATTGCACTTGTTGGGACAATAAATTCATACGGAGACAGAATTGCAGTTGTTACACAACATGAACTCACCGGTTTGGGCGTCAGGCATTTGGAAGTATTCGTACCCAGTCCCAACTGAAGACCATCGTTCAAACCGCACGTGTAGACTACACCACTGCAATATAGGAAGCATACATACATGCATAAAGATACTTCAGCCTGCTAGCTATGAATATATGTATATAGACAGACTAGACCATATTTCAGAACATCACACAGGCATGCCGGCAGCAGGCAAACAGACCGACAACCAAGCCTTCTGCTATATTTCTGAGTGTCAGGACGAGCTCAGGTGGTGTGAGAGTTGTTGATGGAATGCTAATACACGTGCATGATATGCATAGGGGCATCTCATTTTGTAGCCGTACATGTATTTGGGTGGGTAACGTTCTGTGAGGGGAACTCCATCTCTGATTGCTGTACAGCACAGCCTCATTCCCAGGCTCCTCCCCAGCGAGGCTAGCTCTTGTGGCAAGTACTGCATAGCCTCATTCCCAGGCTCCTCCCCAGCGAGGCTAGCTACTTGTGGCTAGTACTGCATAGCCTCATTCCCAGGCTCCTCCCCAGCGAGGCTAGCTACTTGTGGCTAGTACTGCACAGCCTCGGTCCCAGGCTCCTCCCCAGCGAGGCTAGCTACTTGTGGCTAGTACTGTACAGCCTCGGTCCCAGGCTCCTCCCCAGCGAGGCTAGCTACTTGTGCCTAGTACTGCATAGCCTCATTCCCAGGCTCCTCCCCAGCGAGGCTAGCTACTTGTGGCTAGTACTGCACAGCCTCATTCCCAGGCTCCTACCCAGCGAGGCTAGCTACTTGTGGCTAGTACTGCATAGCCTCATTCCCAGGCTCCTCCCCAGCGAGGCTAGCTACTTGTGGCTAGTACTGCACAGCCTCATTCCCAGGCTCCTCCCCAGTGAGGCTAGCTACTTGTGGCTAGTACTGCATAGCCTCATTCCCAGGCTCCTCCCCAGCGAGGCTAGCTACTTGTGGCTAGTACTGCATAGCCTCATTCCCAGGCTCCTCCCCAGCGAGGCTAGCTACTTGTGGCTAGTACTGCATAGCCTCGGTCCCAGGCTCCTCCCCAGCGAGGCTAGCTACTTGTGGCTAGTACTGCATAGCCTCGATCCCAGGCTCCTCCCCAGCGAGGCTAGCTACTTGTGGCTAGTACTGCATAGCCTCGGTCCCAGGCTCCTCCCCAGCGAGGCTAGCTACTTGTGGCTAGTACTGCATAGCCTCATTCCCAGGCTCCTCCCCAGCGAGGCTAGCTACTTGTGGCTAGTACTGCATAGCCTCGGTCCCAGGCTCCTCCCCAGCGAGGCTAGCTACTTGTGGCTAGTACTGCATAGCCTCGGTCCCAGGCTCCTCCCCAGCGAGGCTAGCTACTTGTGGCTAGTACTGCATAGCCTCATTCCCAGGCTCCTCCCCAGCGAGGCTAGCTACTTGTGGCTAGTACTGCATAGCCTCGGTCCCAGGCTCCTCCCCAGCGAGGCTAGCTACTTGTGGCTAGTACTGCATAGCCTCATTCCCAGGCTCCTCCCCAGCGAGGCTAGCTACTTGTGGCTAGTACTGCATAGCCTCGGTCCCAGGCTCCTCCCCAGCGAGGCTAGCTACTTGTGGCTAGTACTGCATAGCCTCATTCCCAGGCTCCTCCCCAGCGAGGCTAGCTACTTGTGGCTAGTACTGCATAGCCTCGGTCCCAGGCTCCTCCCCAGCGAGGCTAGCTACTAGTAGCCAGTACTGCAAGCAATGAAATGTCAAGCGTCAGGCTACATGCATGTTGTGCACCAGTGTGCCAGTGTACCTTCCTGTCAACACCACAGTGTGGTCACGTGCTGCTGCAACAGCAACACACTTGAATTTCCCGAGAGCCTGGACTGTGAGTGGTGCCTGCAGGGCGCATGATTAGAAGTTATGAATAATATAAGCCTGTGGGTGGTATCTAGCGATGGAAACGTCCAACCCAGCCTACAACCCCCCGTACTTAAGAGTGCTATCTCCAGGCTCAAGACCAGCCCCTCCACACTCTCCTCTGTCAGAAACACTACCAACAACACTCTGCTCATGGCCATGACCCAGCCTCCCCCCCCCCCCCCCCCCCCCCACCATGCCCACAAGTCAGCACCACACCCTCCTCTGTCAGAAACACTTACAACAACACTCTGCTCGTGGCCATGACCCAGCCTCCCCCCCCCCCTGCCATGCCCACAAGTCAGCACCACACCCTCCTCTGTCAGAAACACTTACAACAACACTCTGCTCGTGGCCATGACCTGGTCCCCCCCCCCCCCCCCCCCCCCCCCCTGCCATGCCCGCAAGTCAGCACCACACCCTCCTCTGTCAGAAACACTTACAACAATACTCTGCTCATGGCCATGACCCAGTCTTCCCCCTCTGCCATGCCCGCAAGTCAGCACCACACCCTCCTCTGTCAGAAACACTGAGTGGAATTTGCACAGCACCACCTGTAGGAAAAGAGGTGGAGCAAACATCTGAGC